>JAHBCN010016811.1:0-19086 GCA_019359885.1 Listronotus oregonensis | reverse complement strand
TCTAAAAGAAAAAAATTTTGGGCCCAAAAAAAAAACCTAAATTCTGGTTTTGGTTTTTTTAAAATATTATTTTAATTTGTAAAACAACAAAATAAATAATCGATGCCTAAAAAAAATTTTCCCCCCCTATTCTGCCGGGTAAAATTTTAAAACAAAAATCAAGGTTTTCTTTATTTTAAAAAAAAAATTATTTAATTTTTTCTTTTTTAATTGGGGGTATCACCCTTTTAAAAAAATTATATTTTTTAAATTTTTTTTATTGAATTTATTCATTGTTTTTTTTGTAATATTTTCGGGGGTAAAAATTTTTTTTCCCAATTTAAATACAAAACAATTTAGTTTTTATGTTTTTAAAATGGTATGGTTTTTTCCTATATTTTGTGAGAAAACCCAAATAATCTTCTAATAAAAAAATTTTAGAAAAAAAAAAAAAAATTTATTAAAAAATATTTTAAATACTTAAAATGTTTCTTATTTTTTTCTATAAAATTATTATTAATAAAATATTAATCAATTACAGAAAAATAATTTAAAAAACCAAAAAAAATTTTTTTAATTTTTTTATCAGTTTGTCAAGGGATCGTCAAATCCTAATTAATTTTAAATGGCAATATTTGTTGATTTTTTAGTTATCCTTTGTTTAAAAATTTTAATAAATTTTTTTAATTTTTTATATTTTATACATTTATAAAAACCAATTTCCTGTTATCTAAGAAATATTATGAAGTACCATCAATTTGAAAAATTTTTTCCCACGATCATACCCCTTATATTTAAAAATAAAAATAAAAGTACAGAAAAAAATATCCTTATATCCCTAATTTCATTTAAATTGGGGTTATAATTTTAAATTTATCCCAAAAAAAACCAAAGCTCTAAAACCCAAAAGTTTTTTTCTAAATTTTTTTTGAATTAAAATATTTTTACTTGAAATTTTTTTTTGAAATTATTTAAACATTTTCCACCCCTATTATCCTTTCCTTCAATAAATATTTAAATATTTTCAAAAACTTTTCCCTTTTTTTTCCCCTTTTAATTATTTAATAATCATAAAAGAGGGATAAAAATATTATAAAAGGAAGACACAAAAAGTCCTCACCGGGGGGAAAAAATTAAAAATTTTCCGCTCCCCTTTAAAAACAAGTAAAAAAAAATAACCAGGAGCTTTCCCAAAAGGGTGCGGGCAAAGCACGAATGTCCCTTAAAGGGGTGGACGAAACCTAAAAAACATGCCTAAAACTGGGTTTGATTGGGTTTTAACTGCCAAATGTAATTTATTAATAAGATTTGAAATTCGATTTTTGAACACGAGAATGTATTTAAAAGGCCTTATATGGTCTGCCCCTTTAAATTTTCCCCTAGAGCTGACGTAACAATATATGAAAAAATTTTATCGACACTTGGACGTGTTTGGATATGGGAAAAAATAATTTGATTAATATAGTTTCATTTCGATAAATTTTTGGAAAAAAATAATTTAATTTAAATACTATCAGTGTGTCGGAATAAGATGGTGTACACGGGATTTGAAACCCATTAGAGATAAAAGGACGTTAAAATGGAATAAAAGTTGCTTATTTATCCTAATAATAATCTGGGGTTGACATATTTTAAATGGGTACCTTTAAACTGATACAGGGTGAAATACATAAATGTGCTTTTTTTAAAAACCCCCTATTTACTTATGATATAAGCTAAAATCATTAAATTTTAAATTGAACAATTAAACAATTTGGTAAGAGGATAGGTTTTCCCAAAATGATGTCAAAAAACTTCTAGGCCTACTTTTTTGCGCCCGGTCGGGGTCAACTTTCATTTTTTATGGACAATAAAATTTTTTATTTTTTTAAATCCTAATAAAAATTTTTTAACCAGGTAAAATACTTATGATCGGCGAAGAGAAATAATCAAAAAAAAAAAAAGATTTCATCTTGCAGGCTTTGATATTGCTTTTAAATTTTTGTAAAGTAGTTTTTGATATTTCTTTTGAATATTTACTGTCAGAAAAAAATTACTAATAATGGGTTCAGAATAAATTGAAAATTTTAAAATGAACTCTCATTAGTACGATATGTTGGTGTTTCATTCTCTGTGCAAAAATAAAGGGCACAGAAAGGAAATTTTTTTAATATTCCAGAATAGATACCCTGGTATAACTATGTTTAGGCGTTTAAACCAAAACCTTAAAACTTATGGAAATTTTGCTAAAGTAAAAAACAAAATTTCAAACGAAAATAATGAAAATTTTGTTCAAAGCGTGGTTGAGACCCTCTGGTCTATGTTAAATAAAAAAACAACAGGCGTCGCTGGTTACGGACAGTATTTTATAGTGCCACAAATATCCCCCGTAACGTGAACGATCCTGCCAGGGACTTGGGAAGGGGATCAATTAGAAGAATGGAGTTTTGTCAGTGGTTTTTAAAAAAAATACTGAGATACCAAATTTCTATATGAAAGTCCTCTGGTCTAATGAGAGTCGATTTACTAACTGTGGACTTTTTAATTGGAAAAATGCGATTTTCTGATCAGATGTAAATTTCACCTGTTATAGAAGTTAGGCAAAAAGTCAGGTGGAATTAATTTCGGGCTAGATGTTTTTGGTACCCAGGTGATTGGTCCTTTTTTTTTTATAAAATCTAAATTTGAGGAATTTAAACTTTCTAAAAACTCATGTTGCAGAGAAAATCGGAACTTCCACTAGCTAACATTTAAAACAATTTTTCCAGCAAGACGGCGCATCGCCACAAAATGGACAATAACAAACTTTTAAATAATTTTTTCAACCAGTGGATAGGTAACCAAAAACCCGGGAACATGGTTACAAGATCTCCTGATCTAGGGCCGTTTAATTTTTTTGAGGGTCACCTAACAAATCAAGTCTAGTTTAAGTCCTATGAAAACACATTAATCCCTGCTGTTATGGAAACTGTTAATAGACTTACTCCGCAAATAATAAGAACATCTTGTGAGGCAGTGTTGACACGATACGAGTTATGCGTTTGAGAAAACGGTGGCTTATTTGAACATTTACTCTAGTGTTAAGTGTTTTTTAGCTTTCCTGCTTAGTTTTTAGCGTTTGTTGTTTAAAAGTGTTAATGAATTTGTTCATTTTATTAATTTTCTTGTCTTCAAAATGTTTTTTACTTTAATCTAACTTAATATTAAATAGAAATATCAAAGCCTGCTACGATGAAATATTAATTTTGTTATTTTTGATTATTTCTCTTCGCCCATCATAAGTGTATTATACATGGTTAAAAAGTATTTTTAGTGGGTATTTTAAAAATGTATAAATTTAATATGGCGCCCATAGAAAAATGAAGTTAATTCCGGCCGGGAGCAACATAGTAGACCTAGAAGTTTTTACACCATTTTCTAAAAAACCGTATCCTCTTACCTAAATTGTGAAAATGTGATGATTCCAGCCTATATCATAATACAATATGGGTGTTTTTCAAAAATGCAAATTTTTGTATTTCATCCCTGTATCTAGTTAATCCGGGATCCATTTAAAATTTAAACCCCGGACCATTATAAGGCATACAATAACTCAACTTTTCTTTCATTTAACCGACCTTGTATCTTTAACGGTTTCCAATATCACCAAATAATCACCCTTATTCTGGACACACTGTAAACTGTGTAAACCTTTTTCTCGTAGGTTTGTCAACGATATCCATGTAATTCTTAATTTCATGGTAGTTCAGACAACATAGTAGTCATCCCTACCTCTGTAATACCTCCATTAACGTGTAGAATGCAAGACGGGGTTCAATTCAAAGCCGTAGCCAGGAATAATATTTGGGGGGTTAGCCTTTCGTGCCAGGCAGTGGCGTAGTCAACCTTTTAGGGGGGGGGCCAACCCTTTAAAGGGGCGCTCTATTTCTTAAAACATTTTTTTAAAAAAAAAAAACACAACAATAAACAAACAAATCTATATTTGAAACTTTTAGGCCAGACGGAAAAAAATGACAATATAAAAAATGTTCTTACCCAACAGTTTTTTTGAAAAAATTTTTAAAAATTTTTTGGGTGTTTTTTTTTATTTTTATGACAGCTCACAAAATTATTATATATGAAAATTTTTATCCTACGGATTATATATACATTTTAAACCAAAAATACCAAAGTACCGTGAGTGCCGGGTTTTCCGGTGTTTAACCCATTTCTTCCCAGTTGTTCCGTCAACGTCCAAGCACTGAAACATAAATGTTGCATTTCACAGCACCTTTTAGACAACCGGTAGTGCCACCACGGACTTTTTTTTTAAATAATACTACCTAAAAGTAACTACTACCTGTTCCCTAACATTTTTTTTTTTCCGATATTCCTTCCTGAACTGAGCACATTTTTTTTTTACCCTTTTTTTTACTCTTAACAAGTTTACCCTTGCATATACAATAAACGACTAAAAAACCCCCACAAAGAGGAGAATATGAGTACTAGAAATAAATAACATACGTTTGAAATCTGCCAATTTGCAATTTAAAAAAAATAAAATAAACAATTCTGGAATATATCCAATACCGAAAAAAAAAAGAAATGCCGTCACAAACAGATGCCGCGCAAAAGAGGCTTTTTCCGCGGTGTTAGTGCTTTTGAAGAAAAAAAACCGCTCCGCTGACACTGTGGAACAAAAAAAATTTTAAAAAAAAATGTGGACAATTATTATTTTAAAATATGACTTCAAAAAAATTCACCAGCAAGAAAAAAAAGTTTAAAGCACAGCATAGTATGTTGTAAATAATACCTGTTTTTATATACGGTAGGTTTGTTTGGGCGCAAGGGCGCTGGTCTAGAGGGGCGGGGGGGGCAGTCGCCCCCCCTGGCCCCCACCTGGCTACGCCACTGGTGCCAGGGGTATTGACTCTGCAAAATCGGGTGATATTTTGGGGGTACTAAGGGACGGTCTTATCAATTTTGGCGCTCAGGGTTATAAATCAATAAGCGCTCTAGAGCCTAGGCATTGAAACTCTTATGATGATTTTTTAATATTTCTTGGCAGTTATAAATAAAACTATTTTGTAAAATGAAGTTCCCGTTAACCTACATTTCATTTTTAGTTAAAATACACAGAGCTTAAGGATAAGAAGAATAGTGATGGAAATCCCTAATAATTTTTTATGAAAATAAATAGCAATATAATAATTTTTATTTTTTTAAGTCAATAAATTTAATTTTATTTGCATTAGAATATAATACATAAAATAAAATAAAAATAGTTTATAATAATAAAAATATTGTAATAAACATCAAAAAATGTTTTTAACAAAATAACATCCACATATAACCATACTGATTATAATAATTGTTATCATAAGTAAAGTGTGTTCAACAATATAGTGCCTATAATAAAAGGGGACTAATGGTAATAAACCACTTTTATTGCGATCGTGTGTCACGGTTTATTGTTTATGGTCAAAATTTGCATACAGGATCGGTTCTTGTATTTGGATAAGTATTTTCGGCCGAAAGACAGGAAAAAAAGGTAAAATAATATAAATAGGCACTATATTGTTGAACACACTTTACACAGGTTTATAAAAAAATGCCCTAACTATTTGACCGGAGCAACAGAATTCCTCGGTATCTCGGGCCTCTGAATCCTGGTCAGTTTGTCCCCATCACATCAGGAAAACGAGATTTTAAAGTCATTTAGAGGTCAAAATGGTGATATTTTTGAAAGCGTCTCTGGTACAACTTCTCGAGCGACCTACTAACTTGATCGGTATCTGTATAGCTCTTGAGTACTTTTTGGACATTAGAAAGAAGCTCTGAATCATGCCCAGAACCATCCCAGGGCCGACCCAGAGGGGCGAAAGGCACCATGGGCGTTCTAACTGCCAAATTTGGATTTTCCTACAAAGACGTTGAATTTTGACGATGCATTTGCTGTGATTTAATGACGGTCGACCCGGTACTGACACGAATGACCCTAGAACTTTGCGCGAACATTTTTGCTGCCCAGAGCTGGCCCAGGGTAGAGAAAGCGGCCCCAGGGATCCGAACTCGCCAATTTCGATTTCTTTGCCAAGACGTTTAATTTTGACTATACATTTGCAGTTAATGACGGTCGACACAGCACTGCATTGATTGACCCTAGATCCTTGCCCGAACATCGAGGTAAAGCTGCATGTGCTGCCCAGAGCTACGAATTTTGAAGACGAATATGCGTTCTTGTTTGCGGATAAATCCAAGTAAGACATTTCAACAGGGCTAGAAAGTACATGGAAAAACAGTTCTTGGAAATTTGCCTGTACTAATAGTAAAGCTATATAGCTTTACTATTAGTACCGGGTCGACCGCCATTAGTAAATGCATCAACAAAATTCAACGTCTTTTCAGGAAAATCGAAATTTGCCAGTTAGACTGCCCATGGCGCCTTTCTCCCGTCTGGGCCGGCCCTGGCCTAGTCCTGGGCGAGATACAGGGCTTTTTCCTAATGTTTAAAAACTAATCAAGAGCTACACAAGTACCCGTCAAGTTAATAGGTCGCTGGAGAAGTTGTACCGAGGCCGCTTTCAAAAATATCACTATTTTGATCTCTAAAATGACCTTAAAATCTTGTTTTCCTGAAGTAATGGGGGAAAACTGACCCCAGATTCGGATTCAGGGCGCCGAAGTACCTAGGAATACCGTGGCTCGGTCAAATAGTCAGCATTTTAGCGCTTTCTTGTATTTAAAGATATATATTTTTTAAATTAATATTTTATTTTAAGCCGTTTTTTTACAAAGAATTAAAATTAAAGCCATGTTAAAAAATGCAGCTATTTGCAGAGATCTTTAGAAACGTTGAATTGTCGGCCGTGGTTTAAAAATTCCTCATCTTCACGTTCGTGGCGCCCTTGAGCTATAGCCCAAACAGCCCATAGGGTTAGTACGGCCCTGGGGATACTACATGTAATACTAAAAGATAATGCAACTGAGATTGTAAAACCATTTCTGTCTGCAACCACTGATAATCGATCTTTACGCTGCAAGCTCCGATACTCTCGAACTAAAACTGAACATCGCTGCCCGCGCGCGTTTTTACTGAATGGGAACAGACACTTAAAATTAAATCGATAGGATAGTTTACTCGATGTTTTGTTTTCCCCCTTAAGACCTAACATTACCAAAATTATTTACTATAGTATTAGTTCTTTGTATTTATAGTTTTTTTCTTCTGTGAAAATTTCGGGGGGTTCTGACCCCCTGCCCCCCCACTGGCTACGGCCTTGGGATTCATAGTTTATTGTGAAATTGGTCAAAGCTACTTAAAAAAGTCCAAAAAAAAATTATTAAATTTCAAAAAGGCAGTGCTTGTAAATACACGTACTTTGATGGCCGACGTGATAATGTGAGTTTTAAAATATCTTGATGTTAAAATGCAATATCATATCCCTACGTGAAGATGGCTTTGAGGTATCTAGTTTTAATTTTAACTACCTAATAATGTATTAATAAAAAGAAAACAGACACTGAGATACAAGCGACAACATGCGTGTAGCCGTAAGTAAGAGCATCAACCCTAGAATTACTATGTTGAAAATCATGCTGAAAATTTGATTTTTACGTGTGTAAAAGTTGTTCCGAGCATTTTTCTGTCCTCCGGTATTTTAAACATCGGTACATCTGCAGCAAAGGTCAATTCTCAATCTCTTTTAAGCCCCTTTGTTTGTTCGAAACATGCAAACACAGCATTTTTGCAAAATTATATATATGTTATGATATACAGGGTGTCCCAGAATATGTGGGCAATCTTTCGGAATCTAATAGAAAACCTAAAAATGTTATGACAAGTTCCCATAAACTTTTTTCTACAGCCTTCCCTACGAAGATACAGGTACATAACAGACGACCCGAAATCGTTTTTCTAATAACTTTTAAAACACTAGGCGTAATTCAATATTTTTTAATATGATGGTTACTAGATAAATCTTTTAAAATGAACGCTAAATCATATTTGGCTTATTTAGTTTGCAAGGGTCGGACTAGCTCTGACACAATAATAGCAATTTTCAACACCCTGTATAATAAAGGCTTAACAATATTATTTTTGGATAGCTTTAACTTTAACTAAAAAAGGTATTCTTGATTGACATCGATAAAATCAATTGTTTACGAGAAATAAAATATTATGGTTGGTATTTTTTGTACATTTTATACAGGGTGTTTCCAATTTAGTCAATATTTGCAAAGCAATTTTTGGGTCCATTTTAAGAAGAAAACTTTCTATGAACTTATGTCCTAAACGTCTTAACTTTTAAGATACAGGGTGGTAAAATTTTTTAAAATAAATTATTTATTATTATTGTAATACCACTTTAGATATTGTAATGAAATTTGGCACAAATGTACTATGTATCAAGAAGCATTTTTTGGTGTACCACATTTTTTTTATTTTCCAAAATAGGCAGGTCAAATTCTGTACAAACGCCACTGGTGGAAATAAAAAAATGGTAACTAAAAATGCTTCTTATATACTATAATTATGCTAAATTTTATTAAAATATCTTGGTGGTATTAGATATTAATAATAATTTATATTTTTAAAATTTACCACCCTATCTCAAAAGTTTAAGACGTTAAAACGTTCATATGAAGTTTTCTTAAATGGACTTAAAATGACGATATATATTGACGTACAATTTGGAAAACACCCTGTATAATGTAAAAAAATCCCATATTATTTTATTTCTCGTAAATATTGATTTTATCGATGTCAATCAAATACCTTTTTTTAGTTTAAGGTTAAAGCTATTCAAAAATAATATTGTTAAACTTTTTTACAAGTGTTAAAAAATATTATTCGTGTCCTTTTCAAATAAATAAAATAAATGGGTTCATTTTAAAGATTATAGTAACCATCATTATTAAATTAGCCTAGTGTTTAAAAGTTATTTAAAAGAAAACGATTTTCAAGACCCCGTTATGTACCTGTATGTCCGTAGGGAGGTATTAGTTTATAATATTTTTTTAGGTTTATGATTGAGAGATTACCCATTTTGGACCCTAGGAGGACACCTACACCAAGTAGGCTCATACGGGTTATAGACTTGTAGAAGAAACAAGACTAGTGGAAGGATTGGTATAAAAGGAAATGGGAGATGAGGCACAAAAAGCCCAGAAGGCTGTGGTGCTGCTTCCGTTAGTAAGTCTAGACGGCTCTCAAGAAAAAAAAAATACCTATAAGCAATCATTAAAAAATCAAAATAAATAGCCACACAAACTGGGCTAACTTCGAGCTTGGTAACCCGCTCCGACTAACCATCTAGATTAACCTTGCTCATTACTGATATAGCGGAATTCGAATAATGGACACCCTTACCCATCTGCCATCCGTATAAAAACTATTTTTTATTAAATATAATATTTCGATAAAAATATCGCCAATGGGTTGCCTAAAAAATTATGGTCAAGGCTATGATGAAAATAAATAGAATTTTAACACTCACTGAATTACTTCAATTCTAATTTTTTATTTACATGATAGTACTAATATATCATTATTTTTTTTAATGTTATGAATAAAAATTTTAATATTTTCCATAATTTTAAATTTTAAAAATTTTCGAATTTTTTATTTATGACATTAAAGGAAAAAACAAGTAATTTATTAATACTGTCATGTAAAATAAAAAAATAAGAATTGACATTATACAGGGAGCATTAAAGATTATATTTTTTTTAATTAATTATAGACTTGACCATACTTTATTAGGCAACTCACTAAAAATTTAATAAAGAAAGTTTTTATCCAGTTGACAGATTTGTGAAGGTAGTCTCTAATTAGGATCTTAGATTATAAAATATAGATGGTTTTTCTGCTTCGTGCCAAGAATCACATATTAAGTGAATACTAACAAGTTGTTCTCTTCAATTTTTAGTGTGAACTACTGTTCATCTTTTAATAATACTTTTTTACGTCGGAGGATTTATATTAATTCTTAATAAGAGTGCATTATGAGCTGTCACCTGCAATTAACATTTAAATGATTAATGAATATAATAAATGTTTGTTAAAATTTGAACAAATGTTGTAATTTGGTTATATACTTTAAATTTTTACATATTATTCACTTTTCTGCGATAATATTTATAGCTTAATACAAAAAGCAGGCGGTGAAATTTGACAAGTAAACAATATATAAAACTCACCTATTTTAATATATTGTCCTTTATATTTGGACTTTCAATTTACTGGGCATGGTAAAATATTATGACTATTTTTCAAAACTTTCGATGCTAGAATTTTAATCGGTTGAATTCGGGGAAAGCATTACCCCGCTTTTTGGCCCTCCGCCGCTGGAAAAAAGAAAAATATAATCTTTTAAAATATGCATTAACCTCGACTTAAAACAATAAAACATTTTCTTATTTTTTTTTAATTTTATATAAAACGTTTAAAAATATAAGTATGGATGTAAAAAAAATTAAAATTATAACTCATCATTTTTTTCGTTCTGAATAATAACCAAAATCTTTTGAATGTTTTACCACAAAAAGTTAAATTTTTGAATGTTTCACGCTAAAAATAAAAAAAACAATTAATAAGAAAGTCTATTCTAAATAAAATAAAATGTTATCTAAAAATTTTTTATGAAAAAATCTTCTCTGCTCTCTAAAAACTTTGGGCTATAGAAAAACCAAGAGAAGAACATAAAGAATTAAACTGCTCTACGGAATTTCAAAAAGTGTCATTTTGATTTTTGGTTTGTACTTTTCTTTTTTTTCTAAATTTATACAAACTGGGAAAAAACTTTCGTTTAGACCTTTTTGGTAGCGCAAAGGAATTTTGAATGTATTTTAAACTCCGACCTTTTGTTTTTATGCCCTTACTATCATCTTATATTTTTTAATACCTGTTGAGTATTTTATAATTATGTATGTTACCTATTTAATATGTTCTTGTTTACCAGCCTGGTACCTTTACCTATTGTCATTGTCATTCTTATAATTTTAAAATATAAAATATATTTTAAAAACCATTTTATTATTTAATAATTAAACATGGCGCAGTCGGTATAGAACTTAATTTAAAGTAAATTATTCAAGAAGATGGAATTTAATAAGCCCTGCGGATTAAGCCTTAGCGGCAATATTTCTGAAAATTTTCAGAATTTTAAAGAAGGGGTTTCAATTTATTTTTTGGCTACAGAAACCAGCAAGAAATCCAAGAAAGTACAAGTGGCCCGACTTAAAAATATTTTGGGCGCTGAAGCTCTAAAATTATACAACAAAAAATACAACTCTATCTCAAATTTGCCCAAACAATTTGAGTCAGTAGAAAGTATATTTGATGTTCTGGAAAAATATTGTACGCCAAAGAAAAACGAAACTATGTCATTATTTAAGTTTTTGAGCCGAAAACAACATGATACAGAACCTTTTGATAATTTTTTTGCTGAAATAAAATCTCTTGTTAAAGAGTGTAATTTTGAAGATCAAGAAAAAAAGATGTTAAAGGCTCAAATAATTTTAAGAATTTCATCTAAGTCTATACAAGAAAAAATATTGAAAAATGATCCGAATTTGGAAAAGATTATAGGTTGCTGTAGATCTGCAGAATTGGCCAATAAAAATATGAAATTAATCAATGATGTTGGGAGTTCCAGTTGCGTTACAGTAGAAGACGTAAAATCAAAGAAGATAGTAAGAAACAAGAATTTTGGCAACATAAAATTTTCCTGTTTCCGATGTGGTGGTATTCATAACTTTGGAAGTTGTACAGCAAATGGCAAAACATGAACAAAATGAGGTCGCATAAACCATTTTGCAGTCGTGTGTAGAAGTTATCAGCGGAAAAATGATATAAATGAAATTAATGAACCAATTGCAAGTGAAGAAGATTTTTTTCAAATGGATTCAATTTCAACGGTGAATTCTCTAGAAAAATCAACCATTTGGTATAAAGACATTGAAATTGAGGATCAAAAAATAAAATTTAAATTGGACACTGGATCACAGGTTGACATTTTACCATATAATTATGTAAAACAGGTCGGTTTACAAAACAAAATTAAAAATACTAACATTAAATTAGAAGCCTACGGGGGTTTTCCTATACATATTCTTGGGGAAGTTACTGTAAAAATTGAAAATGAATCTAGGTTTTTTCTTGTAAATTTTGTAGTTGTTAAAAATAATCCAGGTTCAATATTAGGATTAAAAACATGTGTTAATTTAGGGCTGATCAAACGAATTGATTCTATTTGTCAAATTGATAAAAATAAGCTTGTTTCTGAATACAATGATGTTTTTGAGGTCTGGTTGTTTCCAGATATCTGTAAAATAAACTTAAATCTGATCTCCCAGTTACAAGTTCTGCTCGAAGAATACCCACTAAAATAAGAGAAAAATTTTAACGAACTATTACTTATCTTTCAGAAAAAAAATAATTACTGAGGTAAATGAACCAGTTGAGTGGGTATCTAACGTAGTAGTAGAAAAACCGAATGGTTCATTAAGAATCTGTATTGATCCACTTCACTTAAATAAAAATATTATTATAGAGAGGTATATGATTCCGACAGTTGAGGAATTAGGTCCAAATTTAGGAAACAAAAAATTCTTTAGTGTTCTTGACCTAAAAGATGGCTTTTACCAAATGCAATTAGATGAAGAATCCAGTAAAATGTGCTCTTTTAGTACAATATTTGGTACATATAGGTTTTTGAGGGCTCCATTTGGTCTTTCCAATTTGCCTGAGTTATTTCACAAAAAAGTATATAAATATTTTGGAGATATCAAAGGTGATTGTATTTATTTTGATGACATTTGTATAGCAACCAAAACAAAAGAACAACATGATGAGGTCATTAAAAAAGTTTTAGATAGGGCTCGAAAATACAAAATAAAATTTAATTTATCAAAATTTTAGTATTGTTGAAAAGAGATAAAATATTTAGGCGTAATATTTAGTGAACAAGAAATGTCTCCTAATCCGGACAAAATTGAAAGCATTAAAAATTTAATATATCCTGGTAAATTGCAAGAATTGCAAAAAATTTTAGGCATGGTTAATTATCTGAGATGTTCTATTCCTAATCTAGCAGAAGTTACTTCACCTTTTGAGGAAACTACTCAAAAAAAAATTGTTTGGAAATGGACTAATATTCATACAGAAGCTGTTGATAAAATTAAAAATGTTCTTTGTAAGAGTACAATAATTAAAACATTTAAACCTTCTAAGCGATGCTTCTAAAGATGCTCTAGGTTGTTGTCCAAGATAATAACCCTGTCTATTTTGCTTCCAGATCTCTAAATAATACTAAGGTTCAATACGCCCAAATCAAAAAAGAATTACTTGCTGTGTATTATGCTTGTCAAAAATTTCACAATTATGTTTTTGGGCATCATGACGTTACAATTTTTAGTGATCATTTACCTTTAATTTCAATCATATCAAAACCTATTTATAAAATTTAAAATAATCGAATTTGTCAATTAAAATTAAAATTGTTAAAGTATCAGTTTATTCTTAAATATTTAGCTGGAAAACATATGTTTGTCGCGTTTTACCAAACTGACTGAAAATACTTTTGACGAAAGTATGAAAGATGTTCATTGCATTACAGATTGTGAACTACAACTTTCGACAAAGATTTCTAAATTTCAAACAAAACTTTAAAGGATCCAGTTCTTTTGCAAGTAATAAATTTTATAAAAGTGGGTGGCCTAATAAGCTAAATAGTACGGGGGAGTTAAATCACTTTTATAAAAACAAAAACGAAATAGAATTAGAAAACGGGTTATTATACTTTCAAAAAAGACTTATCATTCCTTGTAAAATGCGCAGATTTATGCTTAACCTTGCATAAATCGCATTCCATTTAAAAAAAAAATAAATAGTTAAAAAATATTTTTATTGGCTGGCTATCATGTCTTATGTACAAAATTTTATATCCGCATGTAAAATATGTGCCAAATTTAAAAATTCAAGATGTCGGGAACCATTATTAAGTTATAAAATTTTTAATATTCCATTTTATAAAGTAGCAACTGACATAGCTCAGTGGGCCGGTAATAATTACTTAGTTATAATAGATTATATTACTCAAGGTGGATAGAAGTTTCAAAAATAAGAAATAAAACTAGCAAAGAAATTATTTAAAAAATGATTGAAATTTTTAGTAGACTAGGTGTTCCGGCCATTTATGTTGCTGATAATAATACTTTCAATAGTTTTGAGTTAAAGAGTTTTTAAAAGAATGGAATATTAATCGTCAATCTTAGAGTCTCTATCACCACCCAAGTAACACAAGATGATTCTTTATATCATTTTCTTCTTTATAAAAGTTTTATAAAGGCGTCCAAAGACCTTTAATATATTTATAAAAGTGTTAGTTTACACTTAATAGTTTTTTAAGCAATATGGCTCTTTAATATAGTTGTAAAAACTTTTTTAAAGCTAATTAATATATCTTTTATATATTTGCTTTAATAAGCCTTTATAAAAGTGACAACCACAGCTGTTAGAGTTTTCAGCGTTTTATCTGCATAATTGTTTTATAAGCTACTATATAAAGCACAAATAAAACCATTAAAACCTCAATTATGCCATTAATTTAAACCTTTTTGTAAAACCCTTATTAAAGTAATTTCTATGTTTATCCCAATGCTTTATAATTAACGCCATTATAAAGGTACTTTTAAATGCTTTGTTGATGTGTTTTATACTCATAACTTTCTAAGAAAACATGCTTTATTGCTGAGATATTGTAGTTATTTAAAAGGTTTTTAAAGTAATCAACAACAAAATAAAATTGCTATAAAACAGGCATCCCCAGCGGCAATAAGTCATTCGCTATTTTGTCGTGTGTTTTCCAAGCTAAGCTAAACTTATTGACATTGACGATGACGAGAAACGGGAAAACTGGCTATTGAAATTAGAAAATAAAATCTTAAACTATGACCTGTCATTAGAAGAAGTCGGTACACCTACTGAAAGTAAAAAAAAATATATTTTTTATTGAAGAGATACGAAAATAGGTCACGATGTTTCAGGTTAGCTATATATTCTTAAAGCACTTAATAGCTATATTAAATAACAGGCTACCGAACATTTTACCGGCTGATTAGCGGACACTACTTACCCCACGCAAAGTATTCGTTGCCGGTCTTTTGGGAGTTACTAGAGATTCACGTCACCGTATCAGCGATGGTTGCAGTTCCCAGGCTATTTAGATAAGAAAAATGTATAATAAATTTTTTAAGACAATTAAGCCGAAACGACAAAAACGTTATATCTACAGAAATAGTTAAAATTATTAGATAAGGAGGTACTGCGTGGAATATATCTTGAAATTAAAGGCACATCAAACGTGCAAATAGCCACTGACTGTTTAATAACGCAATAGTTTGTTGTAGCACCCTTGTAGAGCCAAAAGAGGTATAACAAGGCGATTAGCGCCCTCTGTACATTATTCGAAGTTCTAGAGGTTCGCACCAATTCTTTTATAAAGCTGTTATAAAGCAAACCCATAAAAAATAGCTTTTTTAAGGTCGTTTAATGGAATATTTCGCAACCATTTCCATTCTGACCGGTTTGCACGTCGCCATTTAATTTTTCTTAGGATGCATTAGGGCCGATTTTGCATAAAACAATTAAATTGCGTATTATTCCTTTCATTGTAGCTAGTTTGTGTTTTAATAATTTTTCGAAATTAAAGTACGGAAATTTAACATCTATAACATTTTAGGGTTTAGGTTAAAAATAAAAAAAGCATAAACAATAAATTTTTGATATATTTTTTCAATCCAATTTTTAATTATTTTTAAGGCGCTTTGATGAATTTAAAGCTAGAACTATACATTTTATCAGAAAAAAATCCATCGCAAGTGAATCTTACATTCTGCATATGCGAAACTTTCCTAAAATGAGTTATTTATTTTAGGTGTAACATATATGTAAATCGTAGATCAGTCTGCTTTTGTTTCCAGTCGTGTTCAATAATTAATATAAGATTATGAAACAATCATAAAATACCTTTTAAAAAACAAATTCTTTCCAAGTTTACTTATGCAACTGAAATAAAGTATTTATTCAGCTAATTGCTGTTAGCTTGGTGAAAAATGCGCATGACTGACAAGCTGTTTAATCGAATATGTAGTGACATTATTAGAGTATCTATAAAGTGCTCATATATCCGTATTATTACTGATGAATTTCATACCATAATACACCTTATTTATAATGGCAAATTATAATGCTTTAATAAATAAGCTGTATAAAGTGCGCCTATTTTGGGCATATAAGCACTATGTTAGGTTTGAGAGAACGTTGTATAGAACAAATAATAAAACATTGGGCTGGATAATTTAGTGATGTAGCGGTTCTCTCAGCTTTTAAAAAGCAAGTTGTGTTACTTGGGCATCAGTCTAATGGACTTGCTGAAAAGGCTATTTAAATTTTTCTCCAACTCAGCTTCTAATGAGCAGAACTCTGAGGTTATAAAAAGTTCTCAAATAAAACAAGGTGAGTACTATAACAAAAAATTTAGCAAAGAAATTAATTTTTCTGAGGGAGAAGAAGTGTGGGCACAAAATATTTTAACTAAAATTTGAGAAGCAGCAGTTATTTTTGAAAAAATGAAGTGCTCCTAAATAATATTTAATTAAAAATGAAAATTGTAAGATTTTGCGTAGAAATTCAGTTTTTCCAAAACGAGTTAGTTAAAAAGGGGGATGTTGAGTATTTTATAATTATGTATGTTACCTATTTAATTTGTTCTTGTTTACCAGCCTGGTACCTTTACCTATTGTCATTGTCATTGTCATTCTAATAATTTTAAAATATAAAAATTATTTTAAAAACCATTTTATTATTTAATAATTAAACAATACCAACTGTGATTTTTTTTTGCATATTTACCTAACAAGTTCGTTTATGAACATGATTACAACAACGAGTGTAAAAGATTAGAATGACGGCCAAGTCGTTCTAATCACACGAGTGTTGTAATCATGTTTAAACGCACGTGGGATGTACGTCTTACCTATAACCAAAAAGTAAGAAAGTACTCTTCTAATTTTCATTTATTAATTGCCTACTTTTAACACTTTTTACTATGAAATTTGTCATATTTTTTTAATTCTAGCAGTAGGGAATTGTTACATGCCCCAGACAATGGTTACAAATGTTGTTTGTCAAGTAGGCAGTTGTTTTTTCTGAAAAGTCAGTTCGTCCTATCAAGTAAACGCGAGTACTTTTGGCACAAAAACTCTTTAAAAAATACGATGGGCGATTTCAATCCTTTAATCATTATTGCCGAAAAAGACGCAAATAAAATATGAGAAAATATATAACCAGTTTTTGACATTGTATGTTGGCAAAAAGATAAAAAATTAACGCGAAAGTGATTTTAGCATATCATTATCAGCTGCAGGGATTGTTTTGAACAAAATGTAAATAATGTATTATTAATATTAATAATTATTAGTACTAGAAATTTGTATCATTAATATATTTTTAGATATTTGTAGTTTGTTGTTTTCCTGTATTATAAAAAAAAATGTATTATAGATTCATAACACCACTAGTTGTATTATGAGTCTCATAATGTACAGGGTTTTCCCGTATAATTGTGCACCCCTTTAAAATCTTTATTTTTATAGATAGAAAAAAATAGTTTATATGAAAGTTGCAGGATTGTTCATGAAGATTTTTATGGTGTAAGATAGAAAAACAAATGATGATCGGAAAATTAACAAATCACTATCAACTTCGTTATTTTAAATGGAACACCCTGTAAATGATTGAAAATTCAAATTCTGCTAATCTTCCTCTTTTCAAATATATATAACTTATCTATGTTCGGATAAACGAGTTGCAAGTTATTTGAATTTAAAATCTGTTCTTATAAGCCATAACTAGCCATGGATACAACCCAAAGTTTGGCAAAGTTAAGTCGCGTTAGCCATGGTTCGTCTTGGAAACCAAACAAAAATATAAATATTTGACAGAAGTCAATTTTGAGTTGTATCCATGGCTAACTATGGCTTATAAGAACAGATTTTAAAAATTTAAATAACTCAACTTTTATCCAACATAGAAGTATATATATATATATATATATATATATATAATATATATATATATATATATATATATATATTATATATTATATATATATATATATATATATATATATATATATATATATATATATATACATATATTTGAAAAGGAAAATTAGCAGAATTTGAATTTTCAAATTACAGGTCTTCCAAAAATAACGAAGTTGATATTTTTAATTTTCCGATCATCTTACACCATGAAAATCTTCAAAAAAAACTTTCATATAAACTATTTTTTTCTATCTATAAAAATAAAGATTTTAAAGGGGTGCGCAATTATACGGGAAAACCCTGTACCTCAAATACTAGAAAAATAGTTACGTAAAATCGTCATAACTAAACGGTTGTAGATAAAAGACTTTTATGCCCCAACATCAAAAATGAATTATTTAGCGAGCTTCCTTATTCTTCTAAAACAAATCCTATTTTATCTAAAACTATTTTTAGTTATTCATAAACTTAGAAATACATTTTATAAAAGTAAGAAGTATTTCATTTTTTTTTATATGGAATGACTAAGAACTAAAACCTGCATTTTTACGTCTTCTTCTTCTTCTAGTCGCGTATGCTCCGCGCACATTGGGGTCATTTGACCAATCTCCTTATCTCCTTGGGATAAGGGTGTTTTCTTCAGCTTGACGAAACTGCGTTGCTGCATCTGCTATTCCAATCTAGTCCAGCATTTTTACTATCATGGTTAAATATCTTTGGTTATTTACTCTATGCTATAATTTAGTTGTTCCTCTATTTACTTGTACATAACTATATAGATGAGCTTTAAATATGTCTTTTTATGTATATGTGTTTTCAGCATTTTTATATTAAATTAGTAATTAATACTTGATAGATAAAGTAAACCAATAGGCGGCCTTGTGATAGAGCGAAAATGGCGGTCGTTCTAACCGCCACGTGGCAAAGCATGCCAAAAAGCAAAATGCAAAAAATGATTTCCAGCGAAGAAATTAATTTTTGATGGCGTCTTTTGAGAGGCGCGGGTGTAGGCGGCTGTGTACCTACATAAGTAAC
>JAHBCN010016810.1:0-19039 GCA_019359885.1 Listronotus oregonensis | reverse complement strand
AAACGAAAAAACAACGATTTTTAGTTCACTAATGCAATATGCAATCACCTACTTGAATCAGTCCTTAATTTAAAATTATAGGCTGCTATTTTTATTTTTAAAACACACAAATTATTTTTTACGTATCAATCGTTTGCGTTTACTTTTCATACTGCATTCAAAGAAACCGACAAGGCCGACGAAGCCACGTGTTTTGGCCTAGTATGCGGGGCCAGATCTGCTGCTTCATAGCTCTTTTAGTTTTAGATAGCTGTGATTTTACACATAAGAATATTTTAGAATTTTTCTGATCAGCTGTATCTCGTGACACTCTTCGCTTATGAATTCTTGAGTAACAGGGTGCTTCGGTTCAAAAATATTCATATTTGCAGCAAAGTAATTAAGTGCCGTATTGATAATAATTGCACTTCAATCTTGGTATCTGGGGCCGTTTGAGTTTCCCGATTAACGAACATTGGCATGGGATTCTCGTATGCCACAGATGTAGATGGTAGATCAATATCCATAGGTTCACTTGCTTGAACAACCTTAAAATATAACATGCAAATTGGTCTTAAAAAAATTATATCCATACTCATTTTATTATTATAAATACACTGGGCGGTAAAAATTAGGGGATGTTTTTAAACTTCATGTAAGCAAAATAGTATTAAATAACAGTACATCCATAGGTCACACAATATATAAATAACCATACTTATTACAAATCAATGTATAATAGTATAATCACATTCATGAACAAATTTTGAGTCTTTGAAAACACTTTGCTTCCAAACACAATATCACTGGATATATCGCCAAACCTTTTAAAACTATTTCAAACTTTCTCAAACGAATAAAAAGAAAATTATGTAAATGAGCCTCTATTACTTGAAACGCGTGCGAGAGACAAGTTACCGTAACTATAACGCTTTCTTTGTCAGTTGCCCCTGACACAATTTTGCAAGATCTTTACAATGCGCGCGTTCCATCCAGTTACTTTGTATATAGTTCATTGTGTGAAGCAATGAACTTGAATAAATTTTATTTTAGCCAACTTATTTAATTGCTCTCTTCTTTAACTTGACCTTAATAGAAACTTTTAACAGTTAACCACAAACGATTTGAGGGCCTCCACCACATGCTCTGCCTATAGGCCGCCGAAGTTTAAATCCGGCGCTGTGGCCATGTGATAGTTCCGAGCCAGACAAACACTTGTCCACCCCTAATGAGCTGGCAAATGGGGCCGTAAAGGACCAGAGCCAAAAACAAATAACCAACCAACTAACAAACAAAACAAAAAAAAAACGATATGCAACGCCACTGTGAGATATTTATTCACTCTAACATTCTTCAGCGCTATGATATTTTTTAATCTATTACAGGTGGTTTAAAACAAAACCCAATGTTAATCAAAACAAACATCTATTGCAAAAATACTGTACACTACACTGTAACTTTACCTTGTGGAATGAGAAACTAAAATTAACAAAGATGGGGCACGTGATAGTCCCTTTCTTAGGCTACGAATTTCTTATTATGCCCATGTTTCAAATGCAGGCTTTTATAGGTGTAATAATTATGGCCCATATATGGTAACAAAAAGTTTTAGAAATATAAATTGTTGTTTTTACAACAGCCACGCCTTACGCCTATATTTAACATATCATTGATGCCCATAATAATTCTGGGTGTGCCTGTAAACCTTTTGACTCTTACACCCCGTTCCTCACCGAGCAGCGAGGTTTATGTGCGTTACGCAGCAGGCAGGGAAGTATTTATAAGAAATCCAAAACCCAAGCCCTCAAAACTACTTGCACTAAAAAATGACTTGTTGCACAGCCAGCACAAAATACGAAAGGAAAAAAGAAATGTCAAGTTCGTGTATTTCGTTCCGCAGTGTGGAAATATGGCAACTTAAGATCTCGGGTGGGCCGATAATCGCATCCTATTTTATCGACTGGTTTTGTGCTTTATTATGGCTGCCTTTTATTTATTTTTGAAGTTGTCATTTTATTTTACATTTTCTAATATTATTTTATTAAATAAGTAATCTGAAGTGCCGGCAGAAATGATTCTTAATTTTTGTTTAATAATGTTATAAGAGAAAAAAATATGTTGTTTTTAGTACAGGTGAAAATAGGTTATTAGTGTTTGTTTTCTAAAGAAAAGATTCAGTTAGATTTTAGGAATTTCAGATTACCTACAAATAAAATAGATATTAGAAAATTCAATCAGGTTTTTAGTAAATAAAACACCTATTTTTTTATTTAAACCCTAAAAATCTTAAGCAAAAGTTTTATTTTTACTACATTTTTTTTTTAAATACAATATACAAAAAAATAAATAATACATAAGATTCTACACTCTAAAATAACAATTTTTAATTATATACAATCTCTAATTAACAACATTACTTATATATTTTCAAAGAAGTTATCTTCAGTCAAGATGCGAAGATTCACTACCTATTATTCATAAGAAATCTAAAAAAAAATTATTAATGTACCTTATATTACCTAATTAATAACTTCTTCCTTTTGCTGTGCCATACTCTATTTAAGGTGTCTTCGACATATCTGTGTTGCTACCGCTTTACACAGATATAGGGTACCACGGCTTAACATGCCTTCCCAAGCACATGTGAGAGGGTTTACAGGCAGAAATACTACACAGTGGTTTGCCATTGCCATTTGTGAGGTGACGAGCTATGAAAAAATCCAATGGATAATGTGGGTTTGAAACCCGGGTTCTGGTGAGAGGCTGGTACACTGCAACTACACCAGCTCGACCACCTTAATAACTTACCAAACTCGATGTACCCCAAAATGAAAAAAAAAGTTACCATAATTTAAAATATCCAAGATGTTAGCTACTCCTTCACCTGCAAAATAAACAAAATGCAACGTTAGTATTTGACACATTGTCATTAATGACTTTACCAGAGGATAACTGAAAAATTTAAAAATAAAATTTTCTCAAAATTTTAACTACTCATGATCTAATGTAGGTGAAATGAATTGTAAATAAAGAGAAATAATAAACATTTTTCACCTAAAATGAATAGTTACGAACACATTTTATTACAATTCCAAAAATACTGCAAAATCAAACAAGCCGTAACCAGACAAGACCCATAATATGACAATATCTGACTCTTTTGAGTCTTTTGACATTTATATGGTAATAGGTAGAAAAAAAAAATATATCAGAAAATACTGCATTATAATTATAAAATTATTACTGATTAAATATTTTAAAAATAAATAACCCCTGATTGCAAAAAAGTATATTTCCTTATCTGAATTATATATTATGCATCCCGTATAGGTACCGCATGACAGTCACACTGTAAGGTATTAAAGTTTCCTATAAAAAAAACAACAAATTTCTGAAACACCCTGTGTTTAACTACAAAAATCTAAGGTTCTTTTCACTCTTCAATATGATTTTATCAATATAAGCTTTGATAGGTGCCGCCTCCCGCCTCAATATAGTTTGAATAATTTGCAAAAAACTCATTGGTAAAATCATCTTGAAGAGTAAAGAGGGTTGTAATTTTTGCAGTCAGATAAGGGTTTTCATTAAAAATTACATAATTAATCCCACCTCACCACTTAAATCATGAAAAGAAAAACAAAAAAAAAAACTTTTCTTTTCATTATTATAAACACTCAAGGCAATAAGAAGTTAAAATTACCTTAAGCATGCTTAATACTCTTTAAAGCTATCTACTAATATTTCACCACCACTAACTGTTAAACAATTCCTTCCTAAGCACTTTTCAAAACCATATTATATTATAATTTGCAAACAGAAAAACATGCAGTCTGCGGAGTATCTCAAAAATTTGTTCGAGCATGATTAAAAAACTTACCATATTGATAGCAAATACAAAAAAAGATAAAGCCTCTGTTTTGTAGATAAAGGTAAGAAAAAAATAATGAATAACGCATTTTAAAACAAACCTGCTACAACAGATGGATTTTTTCCTGGAATTTTCTGTCCTGAAAAATTAAGTGTGGTTAGAAAAAGTTTACCCATCAACATTTATTAATTTTATCGTGTAAAAAGTGTTTAGATCTTTAAATCTAATTACATATTATAATACTTATTTAAATTTAGACAAAATATATGAAAATTTCTGGTTTAAATCACGTTTTAATCGGCAAGCATGTCTAAACGACAGATAATGATGGAATAATACTAGAAAATAAGAAATAATGGTTGTTTGTATACACAAAACCTGAAAATATATACTGTTATGGACCTACATAAATATATTAAAAAAAAACTAATCGTAGAAAAGGACATTTACATTTTAATTTTAAAATATAAAATTTCATGATTTAATTTTCCCGCCCACCCGAGATCTTCTGTTGCCAAATGTTGTCTGTGGACAATGTTGCTATTTTAGTGACACCCCCTGACAGCCAGCCACAGAATAAAAAAGGGTGGGAAAAGCTGATATGCTGCCGCCCGCGACTTCTTGGTTATCGCTATCGCCAAAAGTGGATACCAAAGCGCCATGTGACATATGCTACACGCAGCGGAATTTCCATTCGTTACACAACAGACAGGTGCGCGGCGCGAATATTTAAGAGAATATTCCCAAGGTTATTTTAATATTTAAAATAGAATCGGTAAATAAAATCAAAATACAGAAACAGAAAATTTGTATAATATATTATATTTACAAAATAAGATTATAGTCTAGTCCAGAAGTGTGTTTCCTGCGAAAAATAGTTAAAAAACTTCGGAAAATAAAAGCGATAGCTCATTCGACGCGGAATGCAAATCTGAGAAAGGCGTTTTGATGATTTTTTCTGACAATAAAAATTGCAATTGTTATTAACAAAAAACGAAATAAAAAAAGCCATTTTAATTTTTAATGATAACATAAAAACCATAAGAGATAGCGAAAATTGCAAAAGAAATCCTTGAAGAGGAGAAAATTTCCGATAAAAAGTCCTAACTCCCGGAATTCTATCTTTATTACTTATAATTTTAATTTAGCGCTAAAAATGGGCCTTCTCGCGATATTTTTGATTGTGCGCTGGGCGTCAAAACCGAGTACGTCACACTTTTTTTAGGGTATTAAAAATTTATTGAAAGATTTTATAAAATATGATGTATTCAGAACACTTCAAAGAATTTATTTCCGTTGAAGATTTAACTTAGAGTTAGTTTTTTAACAAGTTAGACAATTGTCAATTAACAAAATTGTTCCAAACTTTCGTCCTCAGTGTACATTAAAAAAAGCCCAAATAATTATCGTATAAATTTTTCGCTTCCTGAAGCCGTTCTTATATACATACTTAACAAGATAACGCCATAAAATAAAAATATATAGATATATTCCTTTGTTTATAATAATCTTAAAACTTTTACAAAAAATGAAAAATCAGTGTAATATTGTCAAAGTTATAAAGTTATTAGAAGCAAAGAAATATTTTTTTTTAACTTTTATGGCCTTATCTTATTAGGTTAGGAAGGGCTCCACGAGGCGAATTATTTACAAAAATTTTTTTATGTACCGGGTGTTCCACTAAGAGAGGTAGTCGGCTATATCTCAGAAACTACTAATAGTCTAACTTTCGGGAAAATTTTTTTAGATAAAAGCGACCAAGAGAAATTGTTGGAAATTATTTTCAAGTCTGTGGGATGGCCGCTAGGGGCGTAAGGGTAACGTCAAAACATAAAAGTAAACATTTCTCAAAAAAATATCAAATAAAGTGTGTCAATAAGTGGTACTATTTTAATCTTTAATGTTTTCTAAACAAAGAAGCTTCAAATGTAATTTTTGTCAGTTCTAAAATAAAGTGGTGGGGGAAGGTTAAAGTTTAATTTAGAAAAGTGCTAATAACTCCGGTTTGCTTTAACCGCATTTAGTGAGCTTGGTCTTGTTTAGAAGAGCATTTTAAACATTCATCAAATTTTGGCGACATACCGCGTTGAACATTGTTTGGACAGTTAACATACCGGTTTATTTTCGCGAGAAGCGGTAACGTAGGGGAAGGTGTTCTGTCGTCAGTATCTACGTCATTACTTTGTACCCAGTATCTACCGCTATCGCCACTCGTCAGGAGGAGCGTTAATAATGGTTATGTCAAATTTAAATTTAAAATAATGGAGGATTCGCGGCTTTTCTATTGTTTTGGTTCTGTGATGTTTTTTTTGCCATGGTTTAACAACTATTTGGATCGCAGATTTTTTGGTTTATTAGTTAATTCTCAAATGGATGAATTAATACAGTTATATTACAATCATAAAGGAAAAATTTACTTATTATAGTTGACTTGGAAACAGCTAATATCTTATTAAATGAAAAATTTGGTTTATATATTATCTTTTCGACTCATTTCTTAACTCTCCAAAGACCTTACATTTAAATATTTTAAATTTAAACTTAAAAGTGTATTAAACCATTAGTAGTAAGTTGACATACGTAAACCGTTTCGTTTTTGCGAGGATAGGCTGGTTAAACACGGTTAGAATGGTGGGGGAAATAACTGCTATCAACCAGTAGTTAAAAACGGTAAGTCGCGAAAATATCCTTATTATTTTCAGGTGTATAAACTATTGCCACACTTATCTCACAAACGCCGCTAGAGGGCGTCAAGGTAAAAATTAACTTATTTTACGAAATTTTTTGAAAAATTTGAATACAATGATATATACCTTTTTATATATTTATAAAGAGAAAAAAAATCCCAACAAAACGGCAAAACCCGCAATTTAATATCTCTTTTTAAACCGAATATATTATAGCAAAAATATAAATACGACATAGAGACGTAATGCATTTAACGACACAATGTTTTCTACTAGGCCGATTTCTTTAGGTATAAATTAAATTTATAAATTTTTACAAAATTTAATGACATACCGCATGATTTTTACTTATTTGAACCCATTTAACGATATTAAACAACATTAGATAATTACCAACCTATAACTGTAATAATCCATCGAGCGTGGTCCTTATCAAGTTAGCTTTGAAAACAAAAGGATGCTGAAATATCAAAAAACCAACAATTTTTATTTCAAAATATAAAAATAATATACAGTTATAGGTTGGTAATTATCTAATGTTGTTGTATTGTGTTCTTTAAAAATGCCTTTGTTGCTTGAGGATTAAACTCTACATAAGCTAAAACGTTGATGACATTTTCCTCAGTTCTACGACGTCTGCGGTGTAAGGGGGGAAGAACACTTCCCGTGGTACGAAAGCGATTTGCTAAACAAGTGAACATCAGGGGGTGTCAGTAAAATAGCAACATTGTCCACAGACAACATTTGGCAACAGAAGATCTCGGGTGGGCGGGAAAATTAAATCATGAAATTTTATATTTTAAAATTAAAATGTAAATGTCCTTTTCTACGATTAGTTTTTTTTTTAATATATTTATGTAGGTCCATAACAGTATATATTTTCAGGTTTTGTGTATACAAACAACCATTATTTCTTATTTTCTAAAAAATAAATAATAATTCCGGCCATTGCGTATGCGCACTAGTATTATTCCATCATTATCTGTCGTTTAGACATGCTTGCCGATTAAAACGTGATTTAAACCAGAAATTTTCATATATTTTGTCTAAATTTAAATAAGTATTATAATATGTAATTAGATTTAAAGATCTAAACACTTTTTACACGATAAAATTAATAAATGTTGATGGGTAAACTTTTTCTAACCACACTTAATTTTTCAGGACAGAAAATTCCAGGAAAAAATCCATCTGTTGTAGCAGGTTTGTTTTAAAATGCGTTATTCGTTATTTTTTCTTACCTTTATCTACAAAACAGAGGCTTTATCTTTTTTTGTATTTGCTATCAATATGGTAAGTTTTTTAATCATGCTCGAACACATTTTTGAGATACTCCGCAGACTGCATGTTTTTCTGTTTGCAAATTATAATATAATATGGTTTTGAAAAGTGCTTAGGAAGGAATTGTTTAACAGTTAGTGGTGGTGAAATATTAGTAGATAGCTTTAAAAGAGTATTAAGCATGTCTTAAGGTCATTTTAACTTCTTATTGCCTTGAGTGTTTATAATAATGAAAAGAAAAGCCTTTTTTTTTGTTTTTCTTTTCATGATTTAAGTAGGTGAGGTGGGATTAATTATGTAATTTTTAATGAAAACCCTTTATCTGACTGCAAAAATTACAACCTAAATTACTCTTCAAGATGATTTTACCAATGAGTTTTTTGCAAATTATTCAAACTATATTGAGGCGGGAGGCGGCACCTATCAAAGCTTATATTGATAAAATCATATTGAAGAGTGAAAAGAACCTTAGATTTTTGTAGTTAAACACAGGGTGTTTCAGAAATTTGTTGTTTTTTTTATAGGAAACTTTAATACCTTACAGTGTGACTGTCATGCGGTACCTATATGGGATGCATAATATATAATTCAGATAAGGAAATATACTTTTTTGCAATCAGGGGTTATTTATTTTTAAAATATTTAATCAGTAATAATTTTATAATTATAATGCAGTATTTTCTGATATAATTTTTTTTTCTACCTATTACCATATAAATGTCAAAAGACTCAAAAGAGTCAGATATTGTCATATTATGGGTCTTGTCTGGTTACGGCTTGTTTGATTTTGCAGTATTTTTGGAATTGTAATAAAATGTGTTCGTAACTATTCATTTTAGGTGAAAAATGTTTATTATTTCTCTTTATTTACCAAGGGTAATAAACCTAACAAGGAGTGCTCGATCCCATTTAAGCCCATATAAACCAATTTAAATGTCAATTCGGTATTTGTGACGTAGCTGTTTGCCCTTTTGTTTTGTTTACAAGTAATATAAAGTCTTAATGTTTTAAAAATATTATACATTACAGTTCTAATAGTAAGTACATATCCAAAATAGTTTTTAAAAGTTGAATATTTAACAAAAATTAATAAAATAAATCTGCCTTCTGGGCAAAATGGGCAAACGGTGACGTCCAAACATAACCTATATCTGCGGACAAATAGTAAAATCGAGCACTCCTTGTTAAGTTTACTACCCTTGTTTATTTACAATTCATTTCACCTACATTAGATCATGAGTAGTTAAAATTTTGAGAAAATTTTATTTTTAATTTTTTCAGTTATCCTCTGGTAAAGTCATTAATGACAATGTGTCAAATACTAACGTTGCATTTTGTTTATTTTGCAGGTGAAGGAGTAGCTAACATCTTGGATATTTTAAATTATGGTAACTTTTTTTTTCATTTTGGGGTACATCGAGTTTGGTAAGTTATTAAGGTGGTCGAGCTGGTGTAGTTGCAGTGTACCAGCCTCTCACCGTGGAGACCCGGGTTTCAAATCCCACATTATCCATTGGATTTTTTCATAGCTCGTCACCTCACAAATGGCAATGGCAAACCACTGTGTAGTATTTCTGCCTAGTAAACCCTCTCACATGTGCTTGGGAAGGCATGTTAAGCCAGTGGTACCCATATCTGTGTAAAAGCAGTTGGTACGCAACACAGATATGTGCGAGAGGGCACTTACACTCTAAATAGAGTATGGCACAGCAAAAGGAAGAAGTTATTAATTAAGTAATATAAGGTACATTAATAATTTTTTTTTTGATTTCTTATGAATAATAGGTAGTGAATCTTCGCATCTTGACTGAAGATAACTTCTTTGAAAATATATAAGTAATGTTGTTAATTAGAGATTGTATATAATTAAAAATTGTTATTTTAGAGTGTAGAATCTTATGTATTATTTATTTTTTTGTATATTGTATTTAAAAAAAATGTAGTAAAAATAAAACTTTTGCTTAAGATTTTTAGGGTTTAAATAAAAAAATAGGTGTTTTTATTCACTAAAAAACCTGATTGTACATTTTCTAATATCTATTTTATTTGTAGGTAATCTGAAATTCCTAAAATCTAACTGAATCTTTTCTTTAGAAAACAAACACTAATAACCTATTTTCACCTGTACTAAAAACAACATATTTTTTCTCTTATAACATTATTAAACAAAAATTAAGAATCATTTTCTGCCGGCACTTCAGATTACTTATTTAATAAAATAATATTAGAAAATGTAAAATAAAATGACAACTTCTAAAAATAAATAAAAGGCAGCCATAATAAATCACAAAACCAGTCGATAAAATAGGATGCGATTATCGGCCCACCCGAGATCTTAAGTTGCCATATTTCCACACTGCGGCCAACGAAATACACGAACTTGACATTTCTCTTATTCCTTTTGTATTTTGTGTGAACATTCTGCTGCGGGCTGCCGGCCGTACCGGCGTCTCTGAGGATAACTCAATGCATACAGCCTTGCAGCTATTGTCGCATTTCGTAGACACTTAAAATAAATAGCAATAATATCAACTGCTTCTTTAAGCAACAAAGGCATTTTTAAAGAACACAATAGCACAACACTAAAAATAATATTTTGAAATAAAAATTGTTGGATTTTTGACATTTCAGCATCCTTTTGTTTTTAAAGCTAACTTGATAAGGGACCACGCTCTATGGATTATTATAGTTATAGGTTGGTAATTATCTAATGTCTAATATCGTTAAATGGGTTAAAATAAGTAAAAATTATGTAGTATGTCATTAGATTTTGTAAAAATTTCTAAATTTAATTTTTACCTAAAAAAATCGGCCCAGTAGAAAACATTGTGTCGTTTTTATTTTTGCTAATATATTCGGTTTGAAAAGAGATATTAAATTGCGGTTTTTGCCGTTTTGTTGGGATTTTTTTTCTCTATATAAATATGTAAAAAGGTATATATCATTGTATTTAAATTTTTCAAAAAATTTCGTAAAATAAGTTAGTTTTTACCTTGACGCCCTCTAGCGGGCAAGCAAATCGAAGTTATTAGCACTTTTATAAATTAAACTTTAACCTTCTCCCACCACTTTATTTTAGAACTGACAAAAATTACACCTGAAGCTTCTTTGTTTAGAAAACATTAAAGATTAAAATAGTACCACTTATTGACACACTTTATTTGATATTTTTTTGAGAAATGTATATTTTTATGGTTTGACGTTACCCTTACGCCCCCTAGCGGCCATCCCACAGACTTGAAAATAATTTCCAGCAATTTCTCTTGGTCGCTTTTATCTAAAATTTTTTTTCCCGAAAGTTATACTATTAGTAGTTTCTAAGATATAGCCGACTACCTCTCTTAGTGGAACACCCAGTACAATGAAGACAAAAATTCGAAACTTTTTTTCCGGCTAAGTCGTAATATCGCAGTGAATGAAGTATGTAGTTTTAAAAGCTTGAGATTTGGGCTACACTTACCTCCCTGCGTGCAATGAACGAGGATCCTGAAATTTCAGGGGAGAAGGGGTTAATTCCCAGAACCTCCTTCTGGCTACAGCTCTGCTAGAAGTAACTAAACAAAAAACATAGTACTGGTTGAGGTAGTGTAGTAAATGACACATTTATAAAATGGTCTTACAAGATGAGAATAAATAAAATAAAAAATCAACGCCTTTTGTAGACCTGTTAGTAAAGATGTCAAACCTCAGTTCGCCTATGTAAGGACCACCCAATGATGAAAGTAATTATATATAAATAAATTTGCAACGAGGCATTTAGGTTTAGGTCTCTAAAGTAAGAATGATGATTAACAATAACCTGTTTCCATAAGTAAGTTTACAATTTTTACAATCATCCTTGTCAAAATATTTTAATAAACTCAAAACACTTAGCAAAGAGTCAAAGATAATATAATATAACCATTTATTATTTGTACTTTAATTGCCATTAGGCAGCAAAACAGCAACCTCAATGAAACGTCAAGTTTATAAATAGACAGTTACTGTAGGAGAGGATAAGCTCAAACAATAATTTAAAATCGCGAAATCCGCTAAATTAACAAGCTAATTTATGAGTGCGGCGTTTTAGCATGGCTTTATTATTCTTCATTTCAATAGGCTATTTCTCTACAAATAAAACAGGGTTTAGCTTCTTATACTCTCTCTGCAGTACTTAAGAAACCTCCCTAACGATATCCAACTTGATGAGGTAAGTAAATAAAAATTAATTTTAATTGTTTAGGGTTGGAAATGCCGGACATACCAGCATATGTACTTATTCAATCTTTATTGTAGAAACCTCAAAATTTAGGTGCGACTTAGCCGGCTATAAGTGGGTTCTAACAGTTTAGAGGAGCATCTTACGACTACTGTAGAATATCCTTTTGTTCTCAAATGGAGTTAAACTACCTTGAGGTTGGAATGGGGTGTCTCTATAAAAAGAAAAAAAAACGTTTAAAACCAACCAGATATTATCACGTCTTTCGTTTGCTGCTTTTAGTAACTTAGTCATGCTAAGTATATAACGATTGTTTAAGGAATGTTTAGGTCTAGAGTTCGACAATGGCAAGAATATAGGTTTGTTTCAATCCAAGGTTTTTGTATTGTCGCGGCGCACAGTGGGACGAAATTAAATTAAAACAAAGCAAGTTACATATTCTTATTCTACGATCCAAGACAAAAAATTGGGTCTATTTATAGGTATGTTAAAATCTATTTTATGGTTTAATAAAGAAAGCAGTTTTGAAGAGCACGCGTTGTTACGCGCCGAACGTATGGCACTCTAACTCAAGGAAGTTTAAAGGTGTATGGAAGCCATAAACTAAAGACGAATTAGTGTATTGTGATGGAAGCCCAATGCTATGGACCATTCGATCAAAAAATGTCCAGCCCAGTATGAAAATAACTGTCAGAGTTGGCCCCGCCGATTCTGCGCAATAACAAAATTCCACGAAATAATTTAATGTGTTGCCTACTTACACACTGATAAATCAGTGTGAAGTTAGCCAACACATTATAATTTTATGAGAGCAGGAGTACCGTTTTTTGGATTGATCAAATCCTTCTTATTTTAGTGATTAGTGTTTATTAAATTGTGACTATAATTTTGTGTTTATTGTTTGTTACTTATAATATCGTAACAAAATGACTAGAGGTTGTATGGTTTTGTCTTGCAAATTCAAGGGTAACATACCCGTCTTTTTAACGTTAGGTAAGTATTTTTTATATTTAAATTAGGTGCTTCTTATAAGACGTAACGTTAGGTAACCGAATAAATAATAATATATCAATTATGAATAATAGAAAATGAAAATTTCATAGGAAATATTAGTGAGAAAAGTAAGGCAATCTTAACTATCTTTTAGATGATTTCCACAATATTTGTGTATTTCTGTGGATTATTAAAAAGAAATAAGGTTTACATTTAGGTACTTTTATTTCATTTAATAATTTAGTACACTCTTTTAAAGGATCAAAATTATTGATTACTGGGCAGACCAGGCAAATTTTAATATATACAGGTCCCTCTAATTGAATGAAAGGAAGTACAGTTTTGGTACGGTTTTTTGGGGCGCTGATTACAAACCTAAAAAAAAAAAATTGGCAATGTTTCGTTTTCGAGATATTCATCATCAAAATTGAAAATCAAACTAACCTTATTTACACTATTCCTCCTTCTTTTTGCACAAAATTCTTGATTTTTACACTAAATTGGCACACAATATTTCACAAACACCTTTTAAAAACTTGTTTTTATGTTTATTTTACACCTTTTTTACAATTTTATTTTTTAAGCAAATATGGCTGCTGCCTTTGAACTTAAAAGTTCGCAATTTAATGGAAAAAAGATGTAAAATAAATAAAAATTCAAGGTTTTAAAAGGTGTTTATAAAATATCGTGTGCCACTTTAGTGTAAAAATCAAGAATTGTGTACAAAAAGAAGGGAGAATATAGTGAAAATGAGGTTACTTTAATTTTCAACTTTGATGATGAAGATCTCGGAAACGAAACGTTGCCGAAAAGATATTTTTTCAGATTTGTAATTAGCGCCCCAAAAAAACCCTGTATACTAAATTTGATCAAAATCGGAGAGGAGGCAACTTTCGAGACAATACCATTTGTTTAAAAATAAATTAGATTTTTGGTTTCTTAATCTTGCATTATCAACTTTTTAAGCTCGACATACTGTACACACATAATATTTAACGGATACTGTTACAATGGATACTCAGATACCAAAGGTTACTAAACATTTTTAACCACTGTTATTCTGTCTCAGGAAGGTTTGTTATTAGGGAAAAGTATATGCCTTAAAAGCAGTTATAAAAATTTTCACCTTTTAATGTACAACCAGAATCTTAGGATTAGATTAAACTCATTTACACTATCTTGCCCTTCTTTTATCACAAAATTGGTGATAAGTACATAATTAATACTATCATACAATGTTTGAAATATATTTTAAAAAAACTTGTTTTTATTTATTTACAAAGATTTTTGGTAAAAAGGCAAAACTTCCAAAAATATTGACCATTTAAATAGAAGGCAGTAAAGTGGCGCCATCTATTCTTTCCATATTATATCAGATGATATAAAATCGAATATTACACAATAATTTTAAATATTCTATAGTAGTATCCAGAGTCTATTAATCTAAAGGGGTTATGACATCGTCGAGAATGGGGATAGCAAAAGTCCAAGACGTGAGGGTGTGAAAAGGGTCGCTTATGTTGGCGGCCCTGTCGGGTAACTCTAAAAGTTACTAGCATTCTCAGCTGTGGACAGAGTCGTGCCCATATACTTATATTGGTTTATAAGTATATGGTCGTGCCACAAGTCGAAGTTTTTATATGGGGTTATTTTTACAGTTGAAAATATTTGTGTACAGAGTTGATATTTTATTGGTTTTGACTGTTTTTACTATATTGTTTTTGGTAGTGTTTAGTCGTGTAGTTTTAATTAGTCCTTAGTGTGCAATAGACCAAAAAGTTGTGTTTCACATAAGGATTCTGTTATTTGCTCGGAGCATGTTAAAAAAGACGATTTTTATATGTCTTCCAGAAAAATTGCAAAAGCGGTGATTATGAGATCCTGATCAAAAAGGAAAAAGGCGATTAATAAAAGAAGGTAAGGTGAAAACTATGATATATCCTAATGCTGCTATTACTAACAAATATTTTTTTTATTGCAGCAGTTCCATTCTGTTTGCATTATTACACCTCGGCAATGATCAATATACAAGTTTATATATTTTTGACCTCGGATAACACAAACACGGTTTTTAAGTCCATCAGTGACTTTTCACAACTCTGAATGTAGTTACACAGTTATTAGTAAGTAAATTGAAATTTTTGTGTGATTTTAATTATAGTTATTTGTTGTCAAGAAAGTAAATAGTCAATATTGACTTGCTTATACCTAGAACTGATCAACTTTAGGTATATGCATTAATGTATCTTCAGAATGTGCATTTAATATTTTTTTCCCATTATTTTATACATTTATTAAGCTTGCGGTTAGTTACATTCTTTAATTGTATTTAATTTTTTTTGGATACTTATCTACCAATTACTTGGTATAATATGTTGAAAAAGACATGTTTTAAAATATAATTTATATTTTTTAGATTTGCCTTTTACAAGTTTAAAATTAACTGATGTAAACCTACCTTGCACTGAAGAAGTTTTTGTTTAGATTGTGTAGTTAGAAGTAAGTTAAACTTTCGAGTACCAAATAAGAACACGAGATCTAATTCTTTGTTTTATCTTGCAAGGGCTGCCAACAAACTATAAATGAAATTTTTGTGTTTGTATTAATAGGATTTTAATGCTTAAATGATTTGTATGTTTTAAAAATATGAAATGTAGTATACACAAAATATTATTAATAATACCACTAAATACTGCTTCTTTCCATATCATTTAAAATTTAAATTTCAGTTGTATTTTATTTAATTGTTGCAATTGTAAATGTATTGTAGTGTTGTAGTTGTGAAACAAATAAAGTTTAGTTTTTTAGCAATAAACCTGTATTCACATTTTTTTACATAAAATAATTTATTTTATTGCCAAAGTGGAAAATTTTGCTATTATTCTGCAATATCAAGATGCTGTATGGTCCGTAAGTAAATAAATAACTAGTTTTTAAAAGTAACATAATTAGTTTTTAAAATAAAATAAATTAAGGATTAATAGACAAGTTTATATATTTATGAAGTAATACAAAAACACCATCATAAATTCCTAAAAAAAAGTTAATTTTTCTATGGCTTCTAGTATCTGATTTGGAGTTGGATATTTTGTAATCTTACAAAGATCTTCAAGATAGCTTGTAAAAGCCCATTTCTGATCCTGCACTTACAGAAAAGCTTCCTTCCTGTCTTTCTTCTATAGGTATTTTCACGGCTTCTGCTTAGACGAGTTGGCCAGTATAATACCTTTTCTGGCAGCTTCCAGCAGTGCAACACATAGTGCAACTTTTAACAGTTCAGCTAGAGAGGCCTCGAACTTCCCGCTTTCTTCGTTCCTTCATCCCTAGAGTGTCAAGACTATGGAACCTGCTACCTGCAGAATTTAAGTATCTTGTGAATAAACTCCCTCTTACCACACTTCAACCACCCACGGGGCGTTCATACTAGGCCTCAGCCTTCGCGGACTGTTCCAATATAAAAAAATAATTAAAGTCCCCAAACTTCTTTACTTGCTCATAAAATTTTATAAACGTCGTAATATACGTGGGTATTATTAAAGAAAAAAAGGTGTTAATAATTCAATATCGTGTGTTTAAAAATAGAGTAGGTACTCATAATTATAACAAATTAGCAATCATCAGGATTTTCTACATTTTAATTTTTTTCTCATTTTTTAAAATATTTAATGTAGTAGATACCATTGAAAAGGTACGCCATCGTCGTATTATCGCTTTAATTTTTAATTTCAATACTTAATTGAATTACTTTTATATTTTTGAAATATAAATTTTGTTCGTCGGTATAAAAGCAGTTTTCCGTTTCCACCTCAATTCTACGCCACTGTCCGGCATAAAATCCAACATGGCCGAAATGGACCCTCCTTGACGTCACACAAGAGTTTTTCAATATGGCGGATGTCATAACCCCCTTTAGATTAATAAACTCTGGTAGTATCCTTTAATAACCAACAATTTTGTGTGAATGTTGGAATTTGACATTTGATGATGTCAATTTTATAGATAGTAACAAAGAATTATGGAAATCCGGCCCTGACCTACTATTCATTGCGCAAATTCCGCGGGGCCAACCCCCCCTATTCCCGCTGCCCTGCACGCCTGGACAATTTTGTTCTACAGTATTGGGCTTCCATACACCTTTAAACTTCCTTGCTCTAACTACGAAGGCGTGCTAGGCCTACTACAATTAGATTTTTCATTTAAATTAAAATATTTAACTTTTATTTTAATTACATAATTTATTTAGGGTGCATATATGGTTGTTACATTATGCAATTATTTTAAAATAAATTCACCTATGAGACCTGTTATAGTTTTCCTTGTTGTTACCAATGTGATATTATTTTACTGTTTTATATGTTTTTCTGCTGCCACAAATTTTATAGTAAGAAATGTTATATTTTTATTTCACTGTTTATTATGATTTTGGTTGTACATAAAGTTTCTAAATATTAGGTCTTAACTCTAAGATGGTTCTGTTACAACTTATTTTCTATTTCTTCTCCGAGAATCCGTCTAACTTACTAGCCTTCCCCCAATTTAAAAGTAGGCGGTGCCTGATAAACTGTTTATGCATCTTATTGGCTTTTAATTTAAGGGATGCTAATAGTTTCTTTACCTTCCAAACTTTCCGTAGTTGACCATTTAATAAAATTTTACAAGCACATTTATTTTGTTTGGTATAATTTTATCTTTAGAAAATATTTTATTTGTTTACTTAGGATTGTCCCTTCGGTAATGGAACCAATATAATAAACGTATTTTACGGTAATTTGAAAGGTCTAGACTAAATTCTATTACTATTATGTTAGTTTATTTGCTAAGTTTTAGGCAATGCATCACGTTTCTTATTCTGAAAGGAACGAATTTAATGACATAATAAACCCATAAGTTTATCTATACAAATTTAAATTAGGAAGAGTTTTGGCATGACCAAATACATTGGTTTTTGAATATTAATAAAATATAAGAAAGATAGTTTTTTATCTATTTTAATAGGAGAACAAAAATAATTTAGGATATAACACCTCCCCCCTTATTGAGAGATTTTATATAACGCAAGTGAATAAAATCTAGAAGGAAATTAGAATAAGGTGGAAATTTCTTATCCAATATGGTCACGTGATGCACTTATAAAATTAATCTTAAGTCTAAAATAAAATTAAAAGTTAGTTAAAACAAGTAAATTATTGCTAACCTATATTTATGTACACTTAAAATTGCAAGACCTTAATATTACTTATTCATGGAAATATAAAATTGAAAATCATTTAGTTTTTAGAGATCGCCTAGAGGGTATATATCCTATAGGTCTATTATAAGTACTAGGGTTTATTTTTACGCTTTCATTTTCAGAAATATTATCTGTAGTTGGATCTAAAAAAGTTGACGGGATATTTCTATTGTAATGCACTACGTGCCGATTTAAGTTTGGAGATGGTTCTATTGACTGATTTACTCTAATGCATAAGTTTGGTATCATACCGCAACAAGATGTTTTATTTGTACATTTTTTATACAATTTATAAATTAAGAATAAAATTAACAATATTGCAATAATATAAGCAATAGCAGATGCTGAATGTGTATATGTGTTTAGAATGTTTTTCTTTTGTAAATCGTCAGTTAATTTTTTTATGTCATCTAATTTGTGACTTGCAATATTTAGTTCGGGAATGTGTTTACTAAGGGTTCTATATTGTTCGTTTAAAAATATTTCCGGTAAGTTAACACCTTTGTCTTTTATTTTCTCACAACACTCTTCACTTATTTCTAACGGAGGTACGAATTCACTTAAAATATTAGATTGGTATATATTATCATGTGGGATAAGCATCGTCGAGACACTATAAGCTTTACAGTGTTTTCCGATGGAAACGCTACCACACTTTTTAAGTATAAGATCAATTGGTTTTATTTTATTAGTACATGAAATTGTTAAACTTTCTGAATGAGGGACTGCAAATAACCAGGAGTTGCCTGTTAGCAACTGAATAAAAATGGCACTATCCGAATGTATTACACGTTTATCGCAAA
>JAHBCN010016809.1:0-19055 GCA_019359885.1 Listronotus oregonensis | reverse complement strand
TTGGCGCTTCGTCCATAAATTTCGATATTTTTCCTTTAAAAAAAGTTTTTAGCCTTTTGGGTCTAAGACCAACGCTTTGTTTTTTAAGGTGGGCCGTCACTTTGAAAAACTAGCTTAAATCTTTTTTTTCGTAACCTAATGATACATTTTAGCATAGAGTATTCGACCATAGGTTTGGGTTTTACATGTTTTTGATAAAAAAAAAAAAATAGGCTAGAAAATCTCTTTTTAAAAGACTTACACAAAAAATTCTTTTCATACATGTAATATATATATATATATATATATATATATATATATATATATATATATATATATATATATATATATAAAAAAAAAAAAAAAAAATTTTTTTTTTTTTTTTTAAAAAAAAAAAAAAAAAAAAAAAAAAAAAAAAAAAAAGTTTTAAGTTTACCAATAAATAAATAAACAAACAGATAAAGGTACTCAAATTTTTTTTCCTTTGTGTAAATTGAAACAAAATAAGCAACGGCCTATATTTAAAAAAAAATTTTTTTATCGTAAGTTTTATTTAATCTTATTTTCGGTTCCAATTCTTTTTCCCCAAAAAAACATTTTTTTTTGAGAAAAATTTTTTTGTATCAAGTTCTGCGAGTTTTAAAGGTTTTAAAAAAAGTACACAATGCACCAATTAAAAAAAATAAAAAAAAAATCGGCTTAGTGTAAAGTGGCTATAAAATTTGGACATTTTGGGTAAGATGGATAAGGAAGTGGTAATTTTGTGGTTAAAAGGGGATACACTATTCATTGTAATTCAATAACTAAAGGTAATGCGATTATCAAATAAGTTTTTAGGGCCTCTTCAAGTTTTAACCCCTCAATACTGCTTCTTTAAAATTTTAAAATTTTTTTAAATTAGAGTACTTCCTTATCTTTTGGTTTAAATCATGTATTATTTTTAAAGCGAAATATATTTTAGCAAAATTTTATTTAAAAAAATATCGTTTTGGAAAACGGGTGCTTTTTTTTGACGAATAAAATTTGGAAAGTAAACTGAAAACAGTTTAGAAAAGTTTAGATCAATTTTTTTGTAACATTAGACATTTAAAACTTATTTTTATATAGTTGTGATGGATTCTTTTAAAAATAAGTCATTAAGGGTATTTACTCGAAACTTGCATTTTTTATTACAAATTTAATAAAACATGCAAAACATTTTTGCAAATGCTTGGAAACATTAGTGTCTTTAAAAAAAAAAAATCCGGCTTGTAAAATATTATGTAATAATGGGTATCACCCCCCCCAAATAAGGGCATATAGATTTTCAACCCCCTTCCCTTTTGGAACCCTTAGGATTAATAAATGTCCCCTTATAAACCAAAGAGGATTTTTTTTTTAATTCACCATCCTGACCCCAGACAGTAAAAAAAATGAATTTTTTGGTTGTTATAAAACCCGTCTGAGTAAAAAACATCATTTTTTAAAAAAAACATTGGGGAAATTTTTTTTATAATATTTAACAATGATATTTATAAGTAAAAATTTTTTAAAATTGTTTTTAACCTACACCGTCAATAAAATGTTAGACTGAGAATCGACAGATTAAGAAAAAAGATCGATGACATTTTTGTGTTTCGTATTTTAAAGTTCCAACATGTGAAGATCTGCAAAATTAAGGACAGATAAGACAATACGTCTTATCTGTCTTGAAATAAATATTTCAGGGTTTTTCAGGAAAATCAGAATTTTTATTAAAATTTAAACTTTAAGTGGATCAAAATGACCCAAAACAAAGAAATAATATTGTAATGTTGCAAGAAGAGGGCATAAATTTTGATTTCAGCAAAAAAAATGTTAGAACAAATTACAGGGCTCGATTGGTAGAACAGACATAAAATATTTATTTTTTAAAAAAACTTTATGTAAAAATATATTTAACATACTTAGGATATTTTGGGGGACTAATTGTAAGTGCTTTTCTTTTTTTTTAAAAAAAAAAATTTTAAAAAAACTTAAAAAAATTTTTAAAAAAAAAAAAATTTTTTGGGGGAAATTTTTTGGGAAAAAAAAGGGGTTTTTGATAATAACTGCTTGTTTAACATATTTTTAAAACTACCAAAAAAAAACTGGTGCGAACTAATGGAGACAGAAAGTGTAGTGACATATTTAAATGTCTTAACAGCAAAGTATTTGGTAATACATTTTAACTTATCACATCCTTCTTCAAAAGTGATACAAGCCAAAAAAACTTAAATTTTTTTTTTTTATAGAATTGGGTAAAAAAAATTAATTTTATTATTTATTATCTTATTTATTGCTCTTACAAAGGTTTCATACAGCGCTCAATATTTTCCAAAAGGTTTACACATTGTTTTTATAAAAAAAAGTAATTGTCCAAAAGGAAAATTTAAAAAGTTGACAATATAATAGGTGTAATGATCCAAGATGTTTTGTTTTTTTAAATTGTACAATTTATATACGCCTTGTTAATGCTTTGTTTGTTTGCTTATTCTCTTATTCCCCTGTCCTATTATATATGACTAAAGTCAAATGACGATTTAAAGAATTAGATCCATGTACTTTTCGCACAAAGTATTGAGACTAAATTATTTATAATAAAGTAAGCTTTTGACTTATAAATTTTATATTTAATATATGCAGTTTAATTAACTAAGGACAGATGTCCTATAGGTGATCAACTCAGGTTTTGAAATAGAATATACAGGAAACTAAGGAAGTACATGTATATAATATATACCTTGTTGCCCGTCGGGGGACATAGGGAATCCCAAAATTTAATTCCAAATTGGCCCCAAACTTTAAAAAAATAATTAGGTTTTTTTAATACCAAAAGTTGCCAGTGTACAAATTTCAGCTTTCAGTCCGCCAGCTAAGAGATAAATCCAAAATAATTACGAATCTCCTATCTTCTTACGCGCCCTGTTTTTTTTTGAAGTTTATATAAATTAACAGAAAAAATTTTTAACCTCTTACTCTCGTTGTCAGATCAATGTCACATCATTTTTAAATAAAGAACTACTAAATCAAAAAAAAAATTATTTAAAAAGGTTTTTTCAGGGAAATAGTTATCGAAGAGAGCGGACATGTTTCAGCCTATTTTCCAATGGGGCCAAAACCAAGTAAATCGACAATAGAAGGCGAAAAAAAAATTTAAACTACGGCACAGTAATCAATAATTGCAAATGTGAAGAAAATCGACTTGAAAATCAGAGACAAAAAAAACGAGAGGGATTTAGACGTGATACTTTTTGTAGAGGGGGCCCAAAGGGAAACATTAAGAAAACGGAGGACATTACTGGAAAAACCCCAAAACCAAAAAACTCGAATTTTAAAAAAAATGTAAATACCACGTTTTCAAGTACGAAAGACAAAGAATTAAGAGACGGAGACGACGACAGGAATTTTGCTTTGATGATGGGGAGGACAAACACTGACAGAAGTTTTTTACAAAAATTTCTTTACTGACGAATGCACTTTTCTTAAAAAAACGAACCCAACATTCAAAATTGCCGGTACTGGAGTAACAAAAACCAAAACGATTTGTTAAAAAGGACTAATATCCACAAAAAATAATGTTTTGGCGGGAATTTTCGGCCCCCATATCCTTGGGGCCCTTTTTCCTTGACCGAAAAACGGAGTACTTTCTGGGGAAATTTTAGAGGAACAAATTTTTTTTTTACTTTCGAAAAAGGATTTTTTAAATTTTTAAAAACAGTTTTTGGGGGCTGACACGAATTAAAATCATTTTTTCCGGGAACCCCCAATTTTGGTTAAGGCCCAAAGGTCCTCAAAATTTTTCGAAACGATTCCCAAAGGGAAATTTAAAAATTGGCCAAATTTAAAAAATATAAAAAATTTAAATAGTCATTTTTAAATAAAAAACCCCCAAAGAATATTTTCTGTAGTTGTTGGAAATTTAGATTATAACTGTTTTTCATAATTGTTTCAAAATAGAAAATGAATTTTTTAGGGTGATTTTTATAAAAAATGTGCAATAAACCTTTAAATTTTATTTTTGTTTAATAAATAAGTCCCAATTATTTTTTATTTTTATGGTAATCATTTCAAGAAGGAGGAATTTTTTAAAATTCCTTTTGGGTTACCCTTTAACCAAAACAAAAAAATTTGGGGGAAAATGATTTTAATTCGGATCAGCGCCCCAAACCCTTTATCAAAAAAATTATAAAATTTTTAAAAAAATTTTAAAATTTTTTTTTTTTAAAAAAAAATTTTTTAAAAATTTTTAAAGTTTGGGGGTTAAACAACCAACCCCCCCTTTAAAAAAATTTTTATTAAAAAATTTGGGGGTTTTGGTTTTTTTCCCCCAAAAAAAAAAAAAAAAGGGTTTTTCCAATTCCTTGGCCCGCCCGGGGAAAATTTTTTTTCCTTTGGGGGAAAATTTTTTAAAAAATCCATATTTTCGTCATAAATTGATTTCTAAATGACAAATTTGTTTTATTGTTTTTGGGGAACTGTGAGTGCATGTGTTGGAACTGTAAATAAAAAGAAAGGGGGGATTCTTTTTAAATTCCCCCATAAAATTGTTCAGTTTTGGCAATGACATTATAAATTAATGATCTAAATTGTCCCTGATAAATCGATATGGTGTTTTTATTATTGATTTCTAGAGACAGGGTATAAGGGAGATACTACTTGGGGGGGAAGTATTTAAGCTGTTTACTTTTTACTGGTTGGGAAAACTGCTCAAATTTTCATTTTGGGTGGAACTTATTGTGCTCTTCAATAAATCCTAATAGCATTTTTTCTAAAATAATTAGGGAGCCAATATTTGACTTTTTAAAAATTTTTTACATGGGATTTTGTCCCGCTGGGGGGAGCAACACCCGGTATATATAATATATATATATATATATATATATATATATATATATATATATATATATATATATATATATATATATATATATAATATATATATATATATATATATATATATATATATATATATATATATATATATATATATATATATATATATATATATATATATATATATATATATATATATATATATATATATATAATATATATATAATTAAAAAATTTTTTTAAAAAAAGTCGCCCCGACTATTAAAAAAAAAATATCGAAACCAGAGAGTGGGGAGCTTTTTAAATTTAGGGGAAAAGGGGGGGTTTAAAAGGAAACCCTTTCTTTTTGTCAAGTTTAATTTAAAATTTTTTTCCCCTTTCCCCTGGGGCCCAAAAAAAAATTTTTTTACAATTGAAAAAATAAAACCAAAAAGATTAAACCCCCCAAAAAAGGGGGTATTAAAAAAGTTATCCATGGGATAATCAAGATTTATCTCCAATAAAAGAGAAACTACTTTTTTGGGAAAAATTATTTAAAATTAAAAAAAAAGTGGAAAAAGCGGGTTTAAAAAAGTTCTGACAAAAGGGTAAAAAACCTAAAGGGGAAAAACCCCGTTACTGAAAACTTAATTTTAGAGGGGGGGAGATTAATGACATGTGAAAGATCCTGCGCTGTAGAAATAACAAGATATGTCTCTTTTTTCACATGTCATTAATCTCGCATCCCTCTTTTTTGAAATTTTCGAGTAACGAATGTTAAAATATGAAAGATCCTCCCCCGGTAGTAACAAGAAAAGTTTTTTTTTTTCACATGTCATTAATTTGCCCCCCTCTCTAATTGAAATTTTCGAGTAACGAATGTCGGTGATCCATTCAGATAGTTTTATACATTAAAATCACTTCTGTCAGAACTTTTAACCGCGCTTTTCCGCGTGTTCCCATTTCGGTTTTCTTTTAAGTTTTAAATGAATTTTTTCCTTTAAAGATGTAGTTTTTAACATACATATGGAGAAAAATTTGGGGTTATCCGATGGATATTGCTTTTTCCACATAGAAACCCCAAAAATTTTGGGAGTTCAATTTTTTTTTGGGTTTTTGGGGTTGTTTTTTTAATTGAAAAAAAATTTATTTTTAGTTAGTCCTGAGGAAGGGAGAAAATAATAAACCCCGAAAGCTTGACAAAACAAAAAAAAGGGTTTATTACTAAATCCAGGCCACCAATCCTTTTTCAATAATTTAAAAAAAACTGCATCCCCACTACTCTGGTTTCGATTTTTTTTATATATATATATATATATATATATATATATATATATATATATATATATATATATATATATATATATATATATATATATATATATTTTAGTTTATGTTTTAAAACAGCACTTTTTTATTTTGTTTAAAGAATAAGATTTCTCGGTTGCACACATTTAAAACATAGGGCATATTTTCCCGATTTAAACACAAACAAAAATATCGCTGCCGGCCGATGGGCAATATTACAACTGATTTACTTCAGGCACCAGGATGCTCTGTTGCCAATTGTTTTTTAACTTTTTAACTGGGGAAAAATTATTATTATTTTTTTTATTTGTGAATTAAAACTTAGTTTATTTTTTTACCAAATGAATCTACTGATAAGTGATTAAGACGAAAGTTTCCAAATCTTAAGTGTTTTAGAAATAATTGCTTCTAAATTTCTAACTTTGACATCGTTTAGACAAAACCTGTCAAGTTTAACACATATGTCATATAAACTTTTTATTGTTTTAGTCTACTATCGCCCATTTAAATCGTGAGCATGATACTTTGTACACCCTGTATATATATGCAATGCAAGGATACCAAGTTACATAGTTCTTTTCTTAATATTAGTAAAAACCAAATATTTATAATTTGACCAGTTTAATGCCTAAGACACGTTAATTAGAAAAGTCTGTCAAAACTCATCCCTCACTTATGAGGTGCTCAGTTCTAGTAAGCAATGAGTCATTTATGGCCGATTGCACCAAAATTTTAAAGAACCCTAAATACCAACAAGTAATGTGATTTTCACATTGGAGATTTTAAGGAATACTTTTAACTAACACTAATAACGCAAAGAGTTTCTTAAAATTGTTGGTGCAAACGGCCATTAATCTTATCTTTATTAAATATAGTTATGTATATTTCCAAAAAGTATTTATATGATATAAATTTTATTTATCATTGGGACACCCAAATTTAAACTTATTGTTGCTAAGATGCATCAGACTGGAGAGCAGTGCCTGTGTATCTGTGTACTTAATGTGTTTTTACCACAAACAACTACGTTGCTAAGAAGATGGTACTTTCGCCTAAACAGCTTTTTAAAACACAGGTTTTAAGTAGATACTTAACATATTTTATAAATATGCTTGTTTGGAAATGTGATAAGAATTAGGACCACCCAAAACCTGATCAAAATATCTTATCTTTTTTAGAACTCTTGGGCTAGCCACTTGACGGGGTACGATCTTACCAGGAGTGCGAAATCTATATTTTCGAGGACCAATAAATTAAAAGCTAACAAGATACGTCGAATATTTTAAATATTCGAGTTTTTAAGATCAAAATCACAGGGAAGTAACGGCGGCCCGCCGATCAATTCAGTACGAGGAGCGAGAGGAAGGTGGTACTCATATTTTCTCTCGCAAGATTGCTCGCACATCCATGCGGCAAGGTTGCCTTTAGTTAGGTTTATGCTCTAAGGTTTAAATTGGCAGCCTGTTGCGTTAGTACAATTAAATGGCCAGTCTAAACAAAATTGCATAAAGCACAAACTTACAGTCGTGTTTGTCTGGTAGCCACTTTTACTGTGTAGTCAACTAAAACACACAAAACAAAACATTATTAATACCCTTGTTCATTAAATAGGTATTTATGAAAAGAAGTGTTTATTGTTTAACAAAATATATAGAGAATAAGAGAAAATAATACTAGATATAGACCAGAAAAATTACAGCAATTTAGGCCAAAATAAATCGATTTTGCCAGACAACTCGGATCAAAATGCGGTTTTCGACATCTTACTCGTGAAAGCACCTGGGATTCATTGTACCGGGTGTCCAAATGAGAAAGAACGCCGGCTGTATCTCAGAAAATGTTTATCGCACAGCGTTGGGGCAAAACTATTTTTTGTAAAAGTGGTCAAGAGAAACAGCTGGAAATTATTTTCAAGTTTCTGATATGGCTTCTAGGGGACGTAACTGCAACATTGAATATAAAAAAGTGATGTTTCTGTGATTTTGCTATATGTACCTAACAAAAAAATACCTGATTTTTAAAGTGGAGGATAAAATGAACCTTTTTGTTTGACAATTTTTTTTGTATCTCTAAAAATAAAGTAGTGGGGGTAATTAAAGGTTTTCGTTAAAGACACCCTGTATCTTCGAAACGGCTAAGCCGATTTTAACAAACTTGGGCTAGTTTAAAAGAGCTATTCTTGGGCTATAATTATTATATTATTTGAAGTTTTGTTAGTTTTACATGTCGCCCTAGAGGGCTTTTTTAGAAATTGCGACAGAAATGGTTAATTTTCTCAATAAAATTAAATGCATTGATATGATTTTTTTATATAAAAAAGTAGCTAAATCATGCTTTAACAAGCTTACGAAAACCATATTTCGATACCTTGTTCCTTACCTAAAATTTAGACCAAAGAAAATTTTATACGTCAATATCTCAAAAACTATAAAAGTCAGAAGAAATTTTGTATGAGATATATTATTTATTTTTACGGAACCTTTAATTAAGGTTATATAATCTTTTCGCCTAAATTCAATACTTGACAAATTACGTATAATCAATAAATCGAAGATAACTCGTAAAGTATTGCATTTAGACGAAAAGATTATGTAACCTAAATTAAATGTTTTGTAAAAATACAAAATTAATGTTTTATAAAATTTCTTGTAGGTTTTATAGTTTTTAAGATATTGACGTATAAAATTTTCACTGGCCTAAATTTTAGGTAAGGAACAAAATCTCGAGATACGGTTTTCGCGAGCTTGTTTAGGCATTATTTAACTACTTTTTCATAAAAAAATATACCAATGTAATTTTTTTGAGAAAATTAACCATTTCTGTCGCAATTTCGAAAAAAGCCCTCTAGCGCCGACATGTGAAATTAACAAAACTTCAAATATTATAACATTTATAGCCCAAGAAAAGCTCTTGTCAACTAGCCTAAGCTTGTTAAAATCGGCTTAGCCATTTTGAAGATACAGAGTGTTTTTTACGGAAAACTTTAAATACCCCCCACCACTTTATTTTTAGAGATACAGCAAAAATTGTGAAATAAAAAAGGTTTAAATTATCATTGACTTTAAAAGTCGGGTATTTTTTGTTAGGTAAATATAGCAAAATTCACAGAAACATCACTTTTTTAGATTCAAGATTTCCGTTACGCCCCCTAGCGGCCATTTCAGAAACTTTAAAATAATTTCCGGCTATTTCTCTTGACCACTTTTACTAAAAATATTTTTCCCCGACGCTGTGCAATAAACATTTACTGAGATACCGCCGGCGTCCTTTCTTATTTGGACATCCGGTACATATAAGAGGGAGCCGGACGACCCAAAGTGCCTCTCAACTGCATAAAGTGCATCCCCGATATTGCATAATTGTTTCAAAAATATAATTCAGTAAAATAATGTAAAATAACGTAAAAGTTACTCCGCGGGAGTTTTCGAGAGCGCTGATTCCGAATCTGTCCTCGAAACACCCCTACGATGTCCGGGGGTTTTACCTCAAAACACTCCTACGTTACCGGGAGTGGCTCAGGGGGTAAATTTTGGCCAAAATCACCCCTTAACTATAGGTGGCGTGAATCCGGGTCAAAAGTACTTCTCGGGGGTTGTTGGGGCGCTGATTCAGAATCCGTTGGAACAAACCTACAACCGACGCGGATCGATTTCGGTTTTAGCGATTTGCATGTTTAAAAAAATACTTCTTTTGAGGATCATGCTTCTTCTAGATTCGCAATTTTGGCCGAATATTACCCCCGCAGAGCCATCCCCATAGGTCGTAGGGTTGTTCCAATGGCGGATTTCGAATTAGCCCTCCCAAAAACCACCGAGAATTACCTTTGACCCGGATTCTCGCGACCTATCGTTAAGGGGTGTAGGCAACGAAGGGGTCTTTCGAGGTTAGATTCGAAATCAGCGCCCTAAAAAATCCCCAGGGAGTAATTGTTACGTCATTTTATCGACTTTGTTATGTTTAATGTTTAAAAGAATTATGCAATGTCGGGAATGCACCATACACCCGAGATGCACTTTAGGTCGACCGGCTCTCTTCATATGTACCGGGTGTCCAAATAAGAAAGGACGCCGGCTGTATCTCAGAAAATCTTTATCGCACAGCGTTGGGGAAAAATATTTTTAGTAAAAGTGGTTAAGAGAAACAGCTGGAAATTATTTTCAAGTTTCTAAAATAGCCGCTAGGGGGCGTAACTGCAATCTTGAATGTAAAAAAGTGATGTTTTTGTGAATTTTGCTACATTAACCTAACAAAAAAATACCCGATTTATGAAGTCGAGGATAATTTGAACCTTTTTTGTTTGACAATTTTTGCTGTATCTCTAAAAATAAAGTGGTGGGGGGTATTTAAAGGTTTTCGTAAAAAACACTGTGTATCTTCGAAACGGCTAAGCCGATTTTAACAAACTTGGGCAAGTTAAAAAGAGCTATTTTTGGGCTATAAATGTTACATTATTTGAAGTTTTGTTAGTTTCACATGCGCCGCTAAAGGGGTTTTTTTCGAAATTCCGACAGAAATGGTTAATTTTCTCCAAAAAATTAAATGCATTGGTATGATTTTTTTTATAAAAAAGTAGCTTAATAATGCCTAAATAAGCTCACGAAAACCGTATCTCGATATCTTGTTTAACCTAATAGCCATTTATACGTCAATATCTCAAAAACTATAAAAGCTACAAGAAATTTTATATGACAATAATTAGATATTTTTACGGAACCTTTAATTGTTGTTATATAATCTTTTCCTTTAAATGCAATACTTTACGAGTTAGAATCAAAAAATCGAATTCCAGGGTTATACCTTAAAAAACATCCTGAAAATTCGATTTATTGATTATAACTCGTAAAGTATTGCATTTAGGCGAAAAGATTATATAACTTAAATTAAAGGTTCTGTAAAAATACATAATTCATGTCATATAAAATTTCTTGTAGCTTTTACAGTTTTTGAGATATTGACGTATAAAATTTTCTTTGGCCTAAATTTTAGGTAAGGAACAAGATATCGAGATACGGTTTTCGCGACCTTGTTTAGGCAATATTTAGCTACTTTTTTATGAAAAAAAAATCATACTAATGCATTTAATTTTTTGGAGAAAATTAACCATTTCTATCGGAATTTCGCCCTCTAGCGGCGACACACTCAAAAAAAGAATATCTTATTGTAAACGCGTTTGTCTCATTTTGAGAGCATGTTGACTTTTATATGTGGCAAAAGAATATTTTCTCAAATGAAGAAACCAATTTCTTTATTTCCATGGACGTAATTCGAAAAAAAAATGTTTTTGCTTTAAAGATATTTAAGATTTTAGATAAAACAACTAATTGCTATATTTTAAAAAATAATCTTTTATTCAGGATCTTTCATACCATTATTTTAAAATACTGATGCTCTCAATATGACAGACTAGTTTCTCGTTTTAAAATGTGTTGATTTTTACTTAAAAACCTTGATATTTTTAATTGATAAAATTACTACATAATACAAGGGTTTAAGTTTCTCATTTTAAGAACATCATAAACTGAAGAAATTATTCTTCAGTGTAACATATTGCAAGGGCGTGTTTTAATACCTTATTTATTTACTTCATGTAATTTAGGATCTCAGTTTTAAATCCCAATTTCCTTATATTGTAATACTATTTAAATTCATTTGAAAAAATATCTTTTTTATTTTACACCTCCAATATGGTTCATGAGTCTGTATGATTAAATATACTGTGTGTTTTGGAAGAAAAGTAAATATTTCAATGGGTTATTTTAGACGTCAAATTCGAGTTTAAAATATGAAAAAAAACATATAAATGTGGGTCCGGAAATGCTTCGAGATACAGGAAAAATTAATCTTGGCAAACCTCTTGGCAAGTTTTTGTTAAATCTAACAGGTTTATGTAAAATTGGCCAATTTTGTAATATAAATGAAAGACTATTTTTTATTTAAACTTTCAACACACTGGATAAAAATGCATTTCCGTACCAGCATTTATATGAACTTTTTTCTAATTTTCACGTCCAAGATCCCTTATTAAAATATTTGCTTTTTCTTCCAAAACACCCTGTTTATTTAAACATCCAGACTCATGAAACAAAATATGCAAAATGTTAATCAGAGACAATGCCGTTGTTGTATTTCAAAAACACATTTTTTTTAGATCCAAAAAATAGAGATTTGGGGCAAAATGTATAGTTACTTTTTAAGTTCTGTAACTACACTGGAAACGTAGAAGGTACCTATAAGTAAAATAAAAAAAACTTGCTAAAAGTTATAACGGTTTTAATTTTTTTAAAAATATATTTATTTATTTATTTAGCGTATGGCTACATCACAGGCAAGTCATAAATACAATAACAAATACAAAAAGTAGATAAAAATACATTACGAACAATCAAAGCAGGTACACTACATTCTACAAACAAACATCGAGATTACAAATATTTTTAAATATATATTATTTAGCAGTTGGGCCGGTTGTAGAAGGTTGGCTTAAACTCGGTTCAACTTGAACTTAACTGGTGGTTGACGTTTCCCTTTTAAAATGAGTATCTCCATGATTACCTAAAGAGTAAAGTAAAACAGACTGTATGTACCGACAACCAAAATTTAATAATTTTATCACTTTCAAAATTTGTTTTGTATTTTAAAATCGGCCAGAAATGCAGGCTTTAAAAAATGAGAAAGACTCATGCCTGGCCAACTATAATTTCCTAACCAATTTATGTCATAAAGGTTTTCATTTATCTCTCGCGGATTATCTACAGGGTGTCTGTAAAAGATCTTTTCGCCTTAGGAATATGTGCTAGCGTTTTGTAAAGACCTTTCACACACACCCCTATAAATATATTCTAAAAATGTAAAAAATCTTCTATATTTAACATAATTTTCCTAAAATTCCAATCTCTGTCCAATATCTCTTGAAAACTCATTGAATTATTAATTACCTTGGTGCTAATCTAATTTATCTAATAACGTCGGCGTCGTTGTGGTTCATGCCAATCATGCCTATCTATTGATAATGGGGGAGAGTACAAAAATTATTCAAACGTTTGGTAGATTTTTATCAATTTTGGGGGAGTTAGAAGTTGTTTTAGTTTATTTCCTACTTACAGGTATAGTCCCAAAGAAGAGGTATAATAATATTTTAATAATGAAAAATACTTACCAGCATCAAATTTGATTTAGATTTTTAAAATTTTCACAACAAGGTCTTATCGAAAAACTAGTAAACTAACCACAACTAACCACCAGACGCGAAACAGACAAAAACGTCACGGACATCACCGCAGCGGTTAACTATGTCTATCTTTTTCTACTTTACATATACTAGTACAGATGTTGTTGCATTTATTTCTGGTATTGACATGATATATTACTAAAAAATCAAGAAGTTCTTGAATGAGATCTTGAAGTTTTAAAATGAGAAAAAAGGGGGTTTTAACTGAAAGAATCCGTTGCTAAAATAGTGAAACTTATATTACAAAACAAGAGTTTATATTTCTTAATTTTAAGAATTGAAGTAATTATTTTCATGTCTATTATTTTAATCCAAGATAGCTTTAAATTTTAAAATTGTGACTTTATATGTTTTTTAATTTACGTGACTCTTTTTTTCGCAATGAGAAATGGTTTTTATTTGAAATAAATGGTATTAAAATGAAAAAATTTCTTTTTAAAATTTATTTTTTTGTTTTAAGATTTTGAATTTTTATAAAAAACATTTTTTAATATAATAGTAATAGATTTTAAACAAAATTTTTTTTTAAAAAAACCATCAGTTCTTTTTTTGGGTATTTTTTTGCGTGCGTGTAAACCCAAAAAAACCTCAAATAATATAACATTCATAGCCCGAGAATAGCTCTTTTAACTAGCCCAAGTTTGTTAAAATCGGCTTAGCTGCTTCGAAGATACGGGGAGTTTTTTAAGGAAACCTTTAGATACCCCCCCACCACTTTATTTTTAGAAATACAGCAAAAATTGTCAAACAAAAAAGGTTTAAATTATCCTCGACCTTTAAAATCAATTTTTTGTTAGGTTAATATGCAAAATTCAGAAACATCACTTTTAGGTTCAAGATTGCAGTTACGTCCCTAGCGGCCATTTCAAAAACTTTAAATAATTTCCAGCTATTTTTCTTGCCCATTTTTAAAAAAAATATTTTTTCCAACCCCGTGCGATAAACATTTTCCGAGATACAGCCGGCGTCCTTTTTTATTTTGGACACCGGTACAAAATTCCTGGTGCTTTCCGAGTAAAATGTCGAAAACGGCACCGATCCGAGTTGTCTGGCAAAATCAACGAATTCTTGGATGAAATAAAGAAAACAAACCTTGTTTGGCGTTAATATATTCAGGGAGGCAAGAGGATAGTTCTTGAAACACACTGGCACACCGGCAACATTGATTAAAGACACTGAATAACATAACCCGAAATAATAACTTTTCATGTTTATATTGCACCATAAATTACATTTGGAAATTTTTTTATTACCGGGCCCACGGCCGATTTTATTGAAATTTTGTATACTGGGGTTTTTGGGGCGCTGATCACGAATCTGAAGTTTCAAATTTTTTCGGGCACTTTTAGTTTTTATGTTAAAACGCACCGCTCGGACCTAACCTCAAAATTGTACAAACTTTCCTAAAATTCCTCCTTTTAAAACTGATTACAGCCAAAATTAAAAACTTTATGGAAATACACCTATTATTTTTTAATAAATTTGATTTTACCTCCATTTAACAAATATATTTAATAAAAAATAGCAAAACAAAAATATTAATTTTTATTTTTAAAATGTCAACAAAATTGTCAGTGATTTTAGAAGTTTTATGTTTAATGCCAGCACCCAAGAAACAATTAAATTTTTTTTTTAAAACGATGATTCTTTATTGTTAAAAATTTTTTAAACCCGGAAAACTATTTTTGTTTATTATCTGGGGGACAGACAATATGAAATTTCCCGGGGTGTCGATTCGGTTGCTTTGGGGTCAAGTTAAAACAAAACGTTTTATTGAAAAATAAACCCTTTTTAAAAGAGAAAAATGAATCGAAGTGCCGAAAAACCAATTGATTTTTCCCCTTTTTTTTTTTAAAAGAATGCAGCAACTGCCCCAAAAACCCTTTTTCCGATGCTTCAATTTTTAAATTTTAAAAAAATTTTTTTTTTTTAAACGATGCCGCCAAAATTAAATTCACTTTCCAAATTTTTTTAAAATTTTTTTAATTTTCGGAAAATTTGATTTTTTTTTAGATCTAATTTGTTTACTTTTTCCAAAAAAAAAAACAAAGAGTTTCCATACCAAACCCCCGCCTAAAACTGGCGTTGCGTTAATTCTGTCCTTGAGTTCGTTGGGCAAAACCCAAATTTATTTTTAGGAATTTTCCCCGGGGAAAAAAGAGGAAAAAAAAGGGTATCAACGGGAAATTTTTTGTTTAAATTTTTAAAATTTTTTTAAAAATGACGCTAATTAAATTTTTTAAAATTTTACATTCGAAAATAAAATACAAGTAACAATCTTTTGGGGGGCCCCCAAAAATAACCCCGGGAAATAATAAAAAAAAAGGGGTTAGAAAATCAAAAAAATTTTTTTATTTTTTGTTCCTTTTTTTTGGGTGTAAACAAATTGTTTTTAACCGGGTATGTTTCTTCTTGATAATAGATATACCTAACAAAATTTATTATTTTTTTAAAAAAGGGGGGTACTGACAGCATACGTTTCAACAGTAAATGTTATCCCCCTTGATGACGCAAAAAATAAAAAATAAGGAACCTAATACTTTTTTGTTCGTGTATTGTTGTTTGTTTGTATCTGGCTTATTATCTACAACCTCATATTAAAGATTTTAGTTCCCCCCCCCTTCAAAAAAAAACAACTACAGTTGCTTTTTGGGGCAACAGGGTGGAAAAAAAAAAAAAAACCCCCGATCATGTTTATTAAAAAAAAATTTTTTTTATGGGTTTTAAAAAAAATTGAGTAAATTTGTTTTTAAAAACCCCCCCCAAAAAAAATCTGTGTGTGTGGGGGCTTAAAACGTTAAAAACTTTTAAAAGTTTCCAATTTTCTTAACCTGTGAAGATACCTTATAATTAATAAAAAAAAAAAAAGGGGTTTGGTATTGTCCTTTCTTTTTTTGATTTTTTCCCTTTTTTGATACCTCAAAATTTTCCCCCAAAATTTTTTTAATTTTTGTACAGGGTTTTTTATTATATTTAATGGTTTTGGGGCCTTTTTTTTTTAAAGACAAAAAAAAAGTTTTATTTTTAAAAATTGTAGGTTTTTTTCATATAATTTTTTTAAATTATCAGTAAAAAAATATCGCAATAAAAAAAAAAATATAGGCAATTCAATTTTTTAAATAAAAACCCCCACAATAAAAGATCTTTTTTTTGATTTCAAAAATTTTGATATTTGGATAACCAATTTTAAATATTTAGGTAAGCCTAAAAAAAAAAATTTAAAAAAATTTTACATATTAGTATTAAGAAGCTAAAAAAACAATAAAATTGTTTTAATAAATTTGACGTATTAATTTTTAAAAAAAGTTGAACATTATTATTTTAACTATTAAAGGTAGTTTGTATTGTTTTTTGTCGATGGGCATTCAGAAGAACAAAAATTTCTTTAGGTTTTTTTTTATTAAAATAATAATAAAACACAGTAAAAAATATTACTTATTATATCCTTAACAAAATTTAGATACTATTAAATACATAGTAAAAAATTTTTATTGAAAAAAAAGGGGCCCCCCAAAAAAAAAATTTTTTTTTTTTTTCTTTTGCGGAAAAAACTTGAACTTTAATAAAGCAGATTATAAAATTTATTTAACCTTAAAATTGTACAAATTTTTCCAAATTTATGTCCGTTCAGAACCTTCCAACAAAAGATGCAGGCCGACCTAAGTATGTTTTGGAAATAAGGTTTATGAAGGGACAAATTTTTTTAAAAAAATTTATTCACCGAAAGGTCTTCCTTACTTTAGCAAGAATGTTTAATCACAAAAGTAAACATTATGGGTCCAGAAAAACCCCTTAAAAATTCAGCAACATAATCTTTTTTTTCCTGTTTTTTGATACAAATGAAACTTTTTTTAATTTTTAATAATTTAACCTAAAATATCTCAAAAAGGTTCATCCAAATATCATTAAAATTATATATATTTGAGATCAGAAAAAAAAAGTTTAGGCATAATATACAGGGTGTTCCATTAGGCGAGCGCTGGGGGGGGTTTGGTTAAAACCCCCCCCCCCGAGGCAAACAAAAAAAAACGCTACATAAATGTTTTAAAAAAGCCCTCTATACTTAATACATATGCATGGGCCTTAATACATAGGATGGGCCTTTTCACGCACGTACCACTGTCTATTCCTTTTTAAATTTTTTTTCCGGGAGTTAGAATCATTGAAGGATATTCGCGCAAAACCGGTATGGATTGTAAAGCTACTTTTTAATGCAGATATTGGCTAATCTTTGGGAAAAAAAAATGGGAAAGCGATCAAATAAAGTCATGCTAAAATTTTTTGAAAAAATAATTAACTGAAGACAATGAAGAGAAAACAGGATCAAAATTTAGAATATAATGTTAGGATAAAAGTACAGAGGGAAACCCAAAGGGAATGGTTTGGCATGATGATTAAAAGGTTTCTGTTAAGTATAAAAACTGTATGATGAATTTTATCCAACTTGGGTCAAATGTATTTTCGTTCTCCTAGAATCTCGGGGTTTTTAAAAGGTTAATGAGTGGTTAAATACTTAAAAGCATTTATTTTTTATTCATTAAAGGGTTATGTATTAAATGCGGTTTCCATATAGATTTCGATTGAGTAAATCGTACAAGTTCAAAACTTTAAACTATTTTAAAATACTGTGGGGTTCCCCGGAAAAAAATTTAACTTTCCCCCTGGGGGACAGAAATTTAAAATTTGAATTTTAGTGGGGGGAAAGTATAAGGGGCCCCGATATTCGAAATGAAGATGGCGCTTACTGAAATATTGTGCTTTTTGCCCCCATATAAACGGCTGGTTTAGGTAAACGGAAGCTTGGGGAACTTGGGATCTAAATTTATCACAGAGCTTATTGAAAAATGGGGGCATTGGAGTTTTTGTCTCAGGATATCTGAATATGTATATTACAACTATTATTCCTACAACAGTATAAAGAGGTTTAGTTTCGGATAAAATTAATTTTTTTCCGGGGTTTTATCAAAAATGTTTGTTTTCAAAAAAGTCTAAATCAACAATAAAAAAAAAATGTTTGTCCGTTTTTTGTATTTCGTGTGTATGTCTGTATAAACGAATTCGGAAAATACGCACCGTTTTAACCCAAAATTTTGGGTTAAAAAAAATTTTTGGAGGGGATGAGACCATTTTTTGAAACATGGGCCATCGCAAAGGGGGGAAAAGGGGGGTTAAAAAAAATTTTAAAAAATTATAACCTAAAAAACCCCCGCAGAAATTAAAATACTTTTACATTTAGAGTCCATTTTTTTCAATAATTTTGTTTTAAATTTTTTTTGCGATTTTTTTTTTTTAAGTTACAATAAGTTAATTACTTTTTTTTTAAACATAACCTATTTAAGATTAAAGATTTTACTAATTTTTAATAAAATTGTTCGAAAATCTTTGTATAAAATTTTTTTTAAAATATATTCATCCCTTCAAAACCCCCCCCCATTAGATGTGGCGCTACGCACTTTCCATTAAAAATTGAAGTTGCCATATTTTTCCATTTTCTTATTGCTATAATTTTTTTTCTGATAATTTTAAAAAAATAATATGGAAAATCCACAATTTTTATACAAAAAATTTTTTCTGTCTTCAAAAATAAAGGCCCAAAGCCACGAAAATAATCAAAGACCCTGTACACAAAAATTTAAACGAAAGAAAGACTTTGTATTTCGTGTAATGAATACTGTTATATTTACAATTATTTTTAAGAAAATTGAAAATTTTTATATAAAGGGGAAAT
>JAHBCN010016808.1:0-19123 GCA_019359885.1 Listronotus oregonensis | reverse complement strand
TTTTTAATTTCCGTATATACATACCGTATATAAATACAAACTATACTTTTATGTTTTTTTTTTGTTTTTCTGTCAGAGATATTGTCTAAAAACCTTTAAAAGACCTGCATATTGCAGATAAACAAATCTTACGGATCAAGATTTAGTCACAAAATGGAGGTAGAAACGTGCTCGCCACGCACCAATAACGGATTAAATTACCATTATTTTCAATGCCGAACTATGGTTTCGATATTATTCTAATTTGTACATTTATAGATAGAGAGAAGTATTTATTAAAAAAAAATAATAATAAATACATGTTTTTATTTAAAATTAGTTTAAAATATACAAATTGTTTGAAAAAGACGCGGCAATACTAAGGGCGTAGATTCCTCTGGTCATTTTATAGAAAAAAGTTCTTATAAATATAGGTCTGGAAATATACCAAGTACCATAGAGACGAACACCTAGTAAAAATAATTTGTTTTTAATAACTTTTTGTTTACAAGTTTATCATTACAAAAACAAGAAATGATAGAATTTTTAACCGTATCATTTTCGCATCTCGTTTTTTATTCGGATTTTTTTCCAATATGTGATAGCTGATAAATAATATATTGAAGATTAGTATGATAAGGATTGTCAATGATCGTGTTAATAAATATTGTTTGCAAGTGTTGATAATGCCCAGAGTGAGAAGAAATGCAAATTATTGCCAGTTAAGCGAGTTTAAGCGGGGACGTAGAGTTGGATTAAGAGAGGTTGGACTTTTATAGTGGGATATTGGGGCTAGACAGCAAAAAAGTTTAGGTACTGTGCTGAGATGTTGTCAAGCATGACTTCAGGAAGGCCGAACACAAAGGCCAGGGGCACAGGACGAGTTTGCGGAACAACTCCTCTTCAAGACCGCCACCTAAGATTGCTAGCTTTACGAGATCGTTTCTCCACAACCAGGGCAATTGCAAACCAGTGGTTTACAGAACATGGAAGGCAAATTGGAATGCAAACAGTTTATCGTCGAATAAAAAGTTTTGCTCTTTTTCCGTTCCGTCCTCACTGAGTCTTACCTTTAACTCGAGAGCATCGAAAAAATCGACTTCAGTGGAGTAGTGAACGACTAGCCTGGGACCAGAAATGGAACACAGTGGTCTTTAGCGACAAATCCCGATTTAGTTTAGCCATGCACAATGGTCAGGCACGAGTAAGAAGGCGACGTGGGGAACGCCGTGATCCCCAATATTTTTTTGAGAGGCATGTTCATCGTACTCTTGGGAATATAAAGTGAGGTGCCATTGCTTACGGCTCTAGGTCTCCTTTAGTGTTCATTAGAGGCAACATGACCGCTTAGCGTTACATTGAAGAAATTGTGGAGCCACATTTAATTCCATATATTAGGACTCTCCAAAACCCAACTTTTCAACAGGATAATGCCCAACCACATGTGGCAAGAGTAACGTTGGACTACTTTGAACATGCCGAAATTAATTTCCTGTCATGGCCACCACGGTCTCCCGATTTGTCCACCGTTGAACACGTGTGGGACATGATCGGTAGAAGACTTAACAATTTACAACAGCCACTTTAAACTCTGATTGTTTTTCGACACGAGGAGTGAAAGAGAATGAAATACCCCAGGAGGCTATTGATTACTTACCTAATTAGAAGTATGTCTAGACGCATTAATGAATGTGTTAGATACCATGGCGCGTCAACACATTATTAAACAAATCGAATAATAAAGTTACTTTTTGTTTGAGAAATTGGATTGAAATTTAAATCATTTGCTTACAACGACCATCCTGATATTTGTGTAACATATTACTAAAATAAAATCATTTTTTACTGGGTGTTCGGGTTTCTATGTCACTAGGTAGGTAGGTAGGTTTAAAGTGAGTGGGTATAACACCCTTCCACTGCGACCAATCAGTCTATTGTGGCCACCCTTTTATATTTCTCCCACCAGGTCCAGTTGGTTTCGAGCGCATCGAGTTGCATGCCCCAGGATTTGCCACAGATCCTGCGGCATATCCAAAAAGATACGGTCGCCTTACAGGTGACTTTTTCTAGATGCAAATTCCAGCTAAAAGTGCTATCTAGGATCAACCCCAGATATTTTGCTTCTTTCGTAAATGGTATTGTTTCACCTTGCAGAGTTGGTTCCAGTTAACAGGTTCTTCGTGAAGGGAAATACATTTGAGGGTTTGTTTTTCCTTGACACCAGTTGGTGTTTAGTACTTCTTGAAGGATGTTTGAAATCATCTCATAAGAGTTTCCTTTAATTAGGATGACTACTAGATCATCTGCATATGCCTGCAGATCGATCTCCCAGAGAGAGAGTATGGCCAGCAGGGCTTCCACCAGGAGCGACCACAGCAGGGGGAATAGAACCCCTCCCTGGTAGCCCTAAATCTGATTATCTCCCCCTGCATTTGGGTGGTTATGTTTCTGTTTTTCTAACATAGTCCTGGTGGTTTCTTCTACACTATATGGATCTTTAAAAAACTTGCATAGATAAGTTACTTATCTTTTGCAAAACTCACTCGGAATAAAAAACATGTGCAATTATCTTGTCTTTCTTCAACTTCGCTTTCTGCTTAACAACATTTTTATCGGGTATATTATCAGGTTCAAGTGTGGCTCGATAATCAACTGAACCCAGAAGAATGGGGTTAGAAGCTAATTGATAATGTTATGGAATCAATCTACACATCACTTCACCTGCACCAGAGAAGCTCCTTAATACTATTTTTTGCAACTACAAATAGGGGTGTAATTCGAAATGCGGCAGCAAAAAAGTTGGTTTATTTTGTTCGCCAGTATGCTATCAGTTAATAAAGAAGGAGAGGAAGAAGATAAAGAAAAAGATATGAATAAAAAGACCTTTTATTCAACTAAGATTTATTAAAATAGATCCGTGGAGTAGGCTTATTGGGGAAACCAAGGTAAAAAAAGCGTCAAGTACATTACCTCACAGGTGACGTGAAAACGTGCTAGCATAGGGAAAAAAACGTTACTAAATTTTAAAATCGCTTTTTCTTAGAAATGGTGAATCTAAGGGGAAAAAGTGTAAGTACAATTTTTGTAGACAATTGCATGGTTTACAATTTTTGTCAAGTTATTTTAATCATAACATTAACCGTTTCGCTAAAAATCAAAAAACTTATTTTCGCGAACTTTGACCTTGTATAAAATTTATTGCACACGTGGTATCTATGAGGACTTTTCACAATTTCATAATAATGGTATCCCTAACGTTCATGTAAATTTTTAGCTATTTGGGAATTTATGCAAGGGTGAATGTCTATTTTGACCGGATAATTACTTCATAAAATAACCTCAGAAAAACGTTTAATGAATTTATCTCTACTTAAAAATGGATTATCAAGAGTTAATAATTACATTAAATTCGTAAAACTGATATTTTAAAGAAAACTAACAAGAAAAGGCAACTTGTAGCTTCGAACGCTACAATATACCATTTAAGTTTTAACGTTTCGTTATTATAAGACCGGTTTTTTAACACTTAAATAAAGTATATTTTTCAAAAGAGCCTTCAATGTATTGTATCTAGTTTCTAATTTACCGTGTTTCACTGAAAAGCCAACAGCTATACGACATGGAGTAATTCGTACTACGCTTTATACGCTTTTTAGTAGCAGAAAGTAATTAACTTTTGTATTTTACTTTTTATTCGCAAGTTTATTTTGTTTTCGTGCTTTCTGGTTATTTGTGGTTTCGACACCTGGGTAATTGATGTTTTTAAAATTTATATGATGTAGTTTAACTTTATGAAAAGCAAAAACTTTTATGAGTATCTAGTGATACCTATATGGAGAGTAAGTCACGATAAATTTTATTTTGATATAAAATAGACAATAATTTTATGATACAATTTAAAATGATTTTTAAATAAAAAAAGTTTTTTAAATATGAAAGTTGTGGTTAGTTGTGGTTGATTGTAGTAGTTTTTGGCAGTTTAAGAGTGTTGCATTAACGTGGAGGCACTTTTTGCCAATTTGCTAATTATTTTACGATAACTCCCACGACGGTAAAAATTAAAAATAAAAACTAACAAAAATTTCCTTTAACTGCATAGACTGTGTCTACTTTTAAGAGGCAATTTAGCTCTGGGCTATATACCAACAACCTGGAGGCTAATCAGAGTAGTATTCATTCCCAAACCTGGTTAAACCGGACAGAAAGAGGTAAAATCTTTAAGACCACTAAATCTCATGTCGTTCGTGCTAAAGACCCCAAAAAAGTTGCTGGACAAGCACATCAGGATGAACGCACTTACTAACAGACCTATACATAAGGACCTATATGCCTAGACAGCAGGTAAGTCCACAGAAGCAGCATTAAATAAGCTTGTAGAGAAGGCCGAATATGTCCCTATATAAAAAGAGGTACTGATGTGTGCCTTCCTGCATATAGAAGAAGCGTTTGACAACACGTCCCTTACATCTATCTCCAGCGCGTCAAGGCGCAGAGAGATCGACTCAACAAGCTGCAGGTGGATAGACTGAATGCTTAACAGAAGATTAGTATATACTCCAATTCTTAAAGAAACTCGTGCAGCTCGGGTTAAGCGAGGATGTCCGCAGGGGGCGTTCTGTCCCCACTGCCACTTACTAAATGTCCTTCAACTGGAAGGCACCAAACATTGGGATAAGCAGACGATCCCGTCATTATGTCCCAAAAAAATTAACAACACTGTTAGGGATAAAATGCAACAGGCCCTAAACGTAGTTACCAGATTAACGAGAAAGGAGGAACTAAATATAAGCCCTACCAAACCAGTTATAATCGCCTTCACCAAAAGAAGAAAAATAGAGGACCTAGGGCCCCTGAACCCAAGAGATGCAATTTCTTTGCTTTCTTGCTTAAAAATTATGAAGGTTGTAGGAGAGGTAAAAAATTTAAATGTCATACTAGTCTCTAAACTCACCTGAAACCAACATCTACAGAAAATAAGAAAGAAAGCGAAGATGACTCCTGTGTTAATCAGACGTGAACAGAAAAACATGGGGCCTTAAACCAAAAAGGGATTATTGTTTATACACGATGTGGTAAAACCTATGATAACATACGCATCACTAGCATGGTGGATAATAATGCGACAAACAATTGCTGTTACAGAGCTGGCCATAGTACAGAGACTGTCCTGCTTAGCTATAACAGAAGCAATTAGAACAACCCCAACAACAGTCATGGAGTGTGTCCTGGACCTTCGACCACTTAACCTTATATTGATGGGAAAGGCAAGAATGGGCTACTTCCGACTGCAACAAAAACCAACTGTAGTCTACGCTAGTTTGGGACATAACGACATAAAGAAGTCAGATTGGTGACAACATCTTGGACGAAAGAAAAGACCAGATGATTTCCCAATACTTATTTAACAAAAACTTCAAGGTAAAAACTTCAGATCAAAGTGAGTGGCAGCAACCCAATCTCCCCAACATGTTTGGTACACAGATGGATTTAAAATCGAGCAGGGAACTGTTGTCGCGTGTACAGTGAAATGAGAGAGTCACAATTCTTCATTCCACCAGAAACATACAGGTCTGTATTTAAAACATATATGCTTTACTGAACTGTGCAAAAGAAAACAACATGAGGGCTTATAAAAATAAGCGGATCTGCATAATAACAGACAGCCAGGCGTCACTAGGGGCACTAGCAAACCCCAAGGTAACATCCCAGCTGACATGCGAATGCCAAAAAGAACTTAAAGTCCGGGGAACACGCAACAGGGTAAATCTCCTGCTGGCACCAGTGGGCAGCACCAGTAAATAAGACATGGAAAAGATTTCATAAAAAGTCCATCCAAAAGAACGAAGGAAGAACTACTCAGGTAAAGTAGGAAAGGACTTTGCATAACAGTAGGTTTGCTAACGGCACGATAGCCCAAGAGGGCACCTACAGAAAATAGGCTCATACAATGGAAACTCAAGTGCAATAAGGGCGAAGATACAGCCTACCACATCCTGTGTGAATATGAAGCGTTAAATCACAAAAGACAGGCATTATTTGGGCAACCGAAAATGAGCCCACATGAATATATCAACCAACCAGTCTCGGGGTTATACAGACTTGTAGAAGGAACAAGACTAATGGGAGGATTAATATAAAAGATAATGGGAGATTAGGACAAAAAGCCCAAGAGGCTGCGCTGCCCCCGGTAGTAAATTAAGTCGGCTCCCAGAGAAAAAAAAAACACAAAAATTGCCATGTTTCCTAAAACATATTTTTTCTTCTTACATTTATAGTTATATTATTATTCATTTTTATTTAACCATTCGCATTCTTTATGAATAGTCCGGATTTGTGACCCCTTTATACGAACTACATTTTATTTGGCCTTTTTTCGTTGAAAGTAATTTCGTTTTCTATTTAAGTTTTATTTGGCAGTCTATTTAGTTCTCCTACTCTAGCTTTTAGTGGTCTCGACACCTACGTAATCAATGTTCATACAATTTATTTGGTCTGTTTAAAACAACTTAAATAAGAAAGGAATTTATTTGTCACTTAAAATAAATAGGGCGTATTTCTTTAAATTTGATTAACATTATGTATTGGAATCCCCCATTGTTTTATGCAAGGTGTCAAGGAGAACTAATTTTTTAATTTTCTTTTTATTAAATTGCTTAAAAGCTTAATGTTTCTTAAATTATTATAAAAAAATAATAAATAGCTACAATTATTTAACAAAAAATAACTAAGAATACGACAGGAGGTTAAATTATTTCCGTATATATTTTATTAATTTAACTTTATAGCTTTGAAAACAACTATAAATTGATTTCTACATACTGTAGTTACATGGAAATATCATTATAAGACTTAGCATAGTATCTATATTCTTAAATTTTACATAAACTTTAAATTACTATCAGTAATAGAAAATTGCCTGGAAAAGGTCTTTTGGACCTTGCGCATTGCTTACTACGGACCATAACTCTTTGTTACGATATCTAAAATGACGACTATTTTGTTAAATAAATAACGTAAATATTTTTGACCTTTCTTGCCCCTTTTTAATTTTAAAGTTTTTTCTTGCAATATCGGGTTTTTCAATGATATTTTTTATGTACTTATCACCAATTTTTTTGATAAAAGAAGGGCAAGATAGTGTAAATGAGTTTAATCTAATCCTAAGATTGGGTTGTACATTAAAAAGTAAAAATTTTTTAACTTTTTTTTAGGCATATTTTTTTCACTAATAACAAATATTCATGGGACAGAATAACAGTTGTTAAAAATGTTTAGAACCCTTTTTTGGTACCTAAGTATCCATTGTAACAGTATCCGTTAAATATTATGTTTTACAGAATGTCGGGCTTAAAAGGTTGATAATAAATTAAAAAACCAAAAATCTAATTTATTTTTAAACAAATGGTATTGCTGAAAGTTGCCTTTCCTTTTGATAAATTTTGGTATAGGGGGTTTTTTTTGGGGCGCTGATTACAAATCTGAAAATATCTTTTCGGCAATTTTTCTTTTCCGAGATCTTATCTAAAGTTGAAAATTAAACTAACCTCATTTTCATATATTCTCCCTTTTTGTAACTTTTGATTTTTACATTGAAGTGGAAAAATATTTAAAAACCCCCTTTCAAAACCTTGTATTTTTATTTATTTTACATCTTTTTTTTTTAAAAATTGCAAATTTTTAAGTTCAAAGGCAGCACCATATTTGTTAAAAATAAAAGTGTAAAAAGGTAAAAAATAAAAAAAAAAACAATTTTTAAAAAGGTTTTTTGAAATTTTTGTGCCAATTTGTGTAAAAATCAAAATTTTCAATTTTAGTGATGAATACCCAAAAAAGAAACATTGCAGAATTTTTTTCCCGATTCTTAATCAGGGCCCCAAAAAAAACCCCGTATACCAAATTTGGTCAAAATCGGAGAGGAGGCAACTTTCGAGACAATTACCAAACAAATAAGAAAAAGAAAAAAGGGGAATTTAACATAAAATTGTACTTCCTTTAATTCAATTAGAGGGACCTGTATATATTAAAATTTGCGGTCTGCCCAGTAATCAATAATTTTGATCCTTTAAAAAAGTGTACTAAATTATTAAATGAAATAAAAGCCCCTAAATGAAACCCTTTTTTTCTTTCTAATAATCCACAGAAATACACAAACATTGTGGAAATCATCTAAAAGATAGTTAAGATTGCCTTATTTTCCCCATAATATTTCCTATGAAATTTTCATTTTCTGTTATTCATAATTATATTTATTATTTATTCGATTACCTAACGTTACGTCTCATAAAACACCTAATTTAAATATAAAAAATCACCTAAAGTTAAAAAGACGGGTATTTTGTTACGATATTAAAAAAACAATAAACACAAAATTATAGCCCCAAATTTTAAAAAACCTAATCACTAAAAGTAAAAGGTTTTTATCAGCCCAAAAAAAGGGGTACCCGGTTCCCCATAAAAATAAATGTTTTAACTTCCCTGATCTATCAGTGTGTAATGGAACAATTAAAATTTCGGGAAATTTTTTGTTATTGCGCAGAATCGGGGGGCCAACTCTGACATTTATTTTCATACTGGGCTGGACATTTTTGGATCGAATGGGCCATAGCATTGGGCTTCCATACACCTTTAAACTTCCTTGGTTTTTAGGGCGTTGATTTATGGATCTGAAGTCAGTTTTTCGTCAATATTTCGTTTTCGAGATATCAAAATTTAAACTAATTGCTCTTTTTTTTTTTTTTTTTGGACAACAATGGATGTTTTAAAACGAAACTCTTAGAGAATATTTAAAATTATTTAATATAATTATATTTTATTTACTTTACTGCCCTTTATTGTGTAATATTAAATTTTATATGGTCCGCTTTAATATGGATAGAATAAATGGTTCCACTTTACAGGATTCTATTTAAATTTTCGACATTTTTTAGATTTTTTTTTTTACCAAAAAACTTATTAAAAATGAAAAAATTACGACCATTATTGATAAATTTTAAATATTGTATGATAGTTTGTAATTATCACACATTTTGTAATAAAATTAGTATGTTTAATGTTCGATATTAAAAAAAAAACTTACTTTAGATTTGTGATCAGCCTTCTTGTATGCAAAAAATTATAGAAATCGGCAGGGGCAAGAAAAGTAAAAAAATCTATAATTTTGATTGGTTATTTATACATATTTTAGGGCCATACAATAGTGTATAAATTTACAAATGTATAAAGGTACAATAACATAGTCTTACGTAATCCAGGTGACTTATAAAGTTTTTTACCATAAGCATATTTTGACATCCAAGTGTTGCCTTTTGAAAAGTGCGTTTCCAGAACAGTTGCGTTTTTTACGTTAGAAAATAATGTCTTGTATAAAATAAAAACATCAAGATCCAAATGCAACTATTGATTTTCCATGCAAGATAATCGAACTGCGATCAAACTTATTTAACTTGCGCGAACTTTCGCAACTCTTTGAAACGAAGCGGCCAAATAGTTTTTTTACCCGCAGTAAGAAAAAAATAACCCTTTTAAGAGTCTATTTAATATGACAAGTTTTAGAGTAATAACTATCAATAAATACGTAGCGTTTTTCGTGCCACCTACTTATTGGGTCCAAACTACCAGTCTACATGTAAGTTACTTGGCAAAGTTCGTATAGTCTTCAGTTACCAAAGTTATATTAACATGAGACTCACCATGTTATTAAAAAATAGCTAAAAAAATATTGGGATTTAATAATAAAACTGTTTTTGCTGATTTTTATTTTATAAAAATACATATCTAAATAGATACGCGCCGTCGCACATGAAAAGAGAACACTCCGGCTCTGCTTCAAATTTGAATGTGTTACCAAATTAATTTTATGGCACAAACTGATTTTGTACAAAATTTTCTTATATTTTGTTGTTGCACCAAAATAAAAAGGTACCTTAATGACAGTTATTTTCATAGTTGGACGGACATTTTTTGATCGAATAGCCCATGGCTGAGTTCTTCCTTTAACCTTTAAATTTTCTTTTATTCGAATGAAAAGGTCATAAATGGACTCAATGTTTGTTCTGTGTATTTTTGATTGTTTGTTCTATAATCGCTTATTAATAAAAAATTGCTTGATAAAGGCCAATATGAATGATTTTGTAATCGTTAATAATACTCTAATAAACGATGGCCCTAAAAAATATTTATTTAATGCAGGCGTCTCCAAACTACGGCCCGAGGGCCACATCCGGCCCGCGGAGAGCTAGCATACTTGAAAACTCCTTTTAGAGAACAAATAATTTTTATAGCAAATTAAATTTAGTTTACTGAACTATTCTAATTTTATGTCGAATAATTATTAATATGACATCTAGATTGATATGGTCATGGGCTAACTCCGCTAACTCATAACATTCTTGTAGGCTTATTGTTATTGTTTTTGTGATAAGTTGGATAAAGAAACACAGAATTGTAATGAGTAAAGACATGTATAATATGCAGAAAATTTAACTTCAGTATATAATAACTAACAAATTATTGAAATGAATCCAACTAACATTTTATACATTTTAAATAATCACATGACTTATAACAAACATAATGACATATGAAATACTAATGAGATTTATGTAATTGAGATTTTCCACTGACAATAGTTTGTAGTTGTGGACTAATTTTACTTGTACCAATTATTAAAAGAGATTTAAGATGCTCATCAGTTAATTTCGATCTGTAAACATTTTTTGTGTACTTCATTTTGGAGAAGGTTTTCTCACACAAATAAGTAGTACCAAAAACAGAAAACAGACCACGAGCAAATTTATGCAAATTATCAAATTGGGTCAGTGGAAGACTCTTATAAAATTCCAACAAGGATGAGTTTTGATATTTGTTCTTAATTATATCACTGCATTGTAGATCAATCATTTCCATTTGAAGTTCCGGGGCTAGGGTTTCAATGTCAGTATCAAAAGGATTCTGAAAAATCTTAATTTGATTCGCAATGGCATCAAAGTCCGAGAAACGAGTATCAAAATTTATCTTCAAAGCACTCAAAGTTTCGATTGCAAAATCGATAGGAAACTCAGTCTCAGTAGTGTGGCTGAATATTTCACATGTTTTAAAATGCGAAAAACATTTACTTCGTAGTTGTGATTGAAACAGTCTCAATTTCTTCCGGAATGATTTGATATTAGTGTATAAATCAGGAAGTTGCTGGTTTTCTTCTTGCAATCCCAAATTCAGTTCGTTCACATGTTTTGTCAAATCAACATAGATCGCTAACTTCCACAGCCATGCGTTGTTTTGTAATTCAGTAAGAGAGCGATGCTTTTCATTCAAAAAAATTTCGATCACTGCTCGAAGTTCAAAAAAGCGCTGAAGGACTTTCCCACAACTAAGCCAGCGTATGGCAGTATGATAAGGTAAGTCAGTTTCTCCAATCTCTTCAATAAATTGTCGGAATTGTCGGTGATTCAGCCCAAAAGATCTGATCTAATAAAATTAACAGTTGATATGACTGGTTTCAGAACGTCAGACATATCCAAACATTTTGCCCACAAAGTCTGTTGATGAATGATGCAATGTAAGACTAATGGTTTTGAACCACCGTCATTTTCTACAGCCTTTGACACAAGAGCGACCACTCCTTTATCTTTCCCACTCATGTTTTTGCCTCCATCAGTTGTAATACATTTCAAGTTTTTCCATCGAAGGTTCTTTTGATTAATGGCCATTTCAACTCCTTTAAAAATATCTGTACCAGTAGTTGTGCCATGAATACTATACATATCAAGAAGTTCTTCGTGCACTTCATAGCTTTTATCTACTCCTCGAATATAAATCAACACCTGAGCAGTATCTGACACATCCGTTGACTCATCCAAGGCCAAAGGAAACCACTCAAAATGTCCATTTTTGTCGAACAGTTGACAGGATATATTTTCAGCGATGTTTTCTACCCTTCGAGCCACAGTGTTTGCTGACAAACTGACAGTTTTTAATAAATTTACCTTTTCAGTGCACATTTCTTCGGCTACTGCAATTATGCATTCTTTGATCATTTCTCGTGCTGCAACTCGTGCCAAAGCTGGCACGAGTTGCAGCCTCTTGTTCAGTTTTGAGTTTTGTAAATGAAGATTGCTGCGATTTCAATCCGCGCTGCATAGCTTCGAATTTTTCTGTCCGCAAACTTCCTGTATATTTTGAGTAATTTTGAAAATGTTTTGTTTCATAATGACGTTTAATGTTATATTCTTTGAGAACGGCTATGCTTTTATTGCAAATCAAACATAGCGCCTTGTTACTGGACTCAATTACGAAATACTGAATGTTCCACTGATCTTTGAATTTTCTGCATTCACTATCAATTTTTCGCTTCTTTTCCATACTACTAATTCACACACAAAAGCAACAATTCAAATCAAAATACTGTTATAAAGATGTCTTAAACTTAAACACGCACAAACACGTATTAAGGAGGTATGTAATATTTTATTTAACAACAGTGTCATAGGAACTGACTTGTGGTTGCGCCACTAGCCTTCTTATATATTCCAATTACTGCCATCTAGAAGTGAGTGGAAGACACCAGAACTTTCTCGAACCAACGAGATTATTCTGTACGTGCTATTAGCGCCATCTGTTAGCGATAGAAGGTACTACCTATTTCCGCTTGTGTCCACCAGATGTCGTGTCACGTTACTCCTCATGGCTCGTACTCTACAACTAATCTAGAAATTACAGATAATGACAGGAAAATTAATAATATGCAGTGTTGCCGTTTTGCGGACTTTAGTCCGATTTGCAGCCTTTTTTAAACGTTGTGTACTTTTTTCGGACTTTTTTTTCATCAGTGGACTATTTCACTTCTTACCACCGGCAACAATGATAATATGGTTTTGGCCCTCGGAACTTACTGGAGTAATCAGTATGGCCCTAAGGCTGGAAAGTTTGGAGACCCCTGATTTAATGTAACAATAAAAATACCGTCATCTTGCGAACATTCCTTCATTTTCGGAATTTGAGCCCGCCGCACCCTAGAAAACGCATTCGGAATTTTTAGCCAAAGATTTTGCCGGCAATATTAAAGAAAAGATTTCTTCCATCTGCCGCACGAATTGCATTTTCTGAAAATGAAATAAAGATAATAATAGCGGTTTGCCTCAAGAGCCAAATGTACAGATAAGTGGTAAGAATTTAAATTGCTCTTGGAAAATTAGATGAAAATCAGTAATAACTAGAGTAAATTACTTGAAATAATGCATAATCCGTTTTATACGATTTTATACCTTAAATTTTAAACGTATTTATGCTTATAAATTTATACTTTCCAAAGGCATCTTATTAGCTTTAAGAAGTACCCTTATAATTATAAATATTTTTTTCTGATGAAAATATTTGTTTATTTAGGTTTAGAAATGTACTTAAAATTATACCCCGTCTTATAAAAGTCCACATTATATGAGATTTTTTTATATAAAATTTTAGTTTGGTAATAGTTTTTGCTTTAAATTTCATTTAAAAATCATATAAAATGACACCTGTTATCTGTTAAAAATGACATTGGATTAAAAAATGTGTTAAAAATGGCATTGTTTGGAGAGTTCGAAAAAAACCTGTAGGAAATAGTCATTTACATTACAACAATTACAAGAATATATGGTCCAGGGAAGTTAGGAAAAATAGCGGAAACATTTTGAGCTAGCAGATATCGAGATGCGGTTTTCTGCATTGTGTTCAGGAAGGTCCCAGAAAACGACTCCAGGAGTCTGGTTTATGCATTTTTTGAAAAATGCCTTCTGGGCCGGAAAATACAGTTTTCAATTGCATCATTACTTGCACCATTATAGGACCGACTGCAAACTAGGAAAAATCGCTCGGAAATCATTACTTGGGGGGTTTTCGGAACTACCGAACTTGATTTTGGCATTAAAATTACCTGGGTGTGCTCGGGGGTGGCTCTGTGGGGGTGTCCGGGGGATGAATTGGGGGAGAAATGGCAGCATGACTGAAAATTGCTTCAAACTCGTTACTCAGAGATTTTCGGGGCTGTCGAACTCGATTCTGGTATTAGAATTACCCGGGTGTGCTCAGGCGTGGCTCTGTGGGGGTGTCCGGGGTGAATTGGGGGAGAAATGGCAGCATGCCTGAAAATCGCTCCAAACTTGTTACTTGGGGGGTTTTCGGGGCTGCCGAACTTGATTCTGGCATTAGAATTACCCGGTTGTGCTCGGGGGTGGCTCTGTGGGGGGATCCGGGGGGTAATTTGGGAGAGAAATGGCAGCGTGCCTAAAAATCGCTCCAAACTCGTTAATCGGGGGTTTTCGGGGAAGCCAAATTCATGCAACATGGTCCTGAACGACACACAGACGCCGACTGCGCGCGGGACTATGTTGCCAGGGTAATTTTTTAAAATGTTCCAAATTAACCAACAATTATATAACTTTTAAAGGCATTTTTGTTTTTTTACAAGATTAAAACATATTTTTTTTTACAAAATCAAAATATATTTCCATAAAAAACAAAACATGACAATATTTCTAGCAGAAAATTAATTCGAAAAAAAATTAAAAACTTGAAAAAAAAACAAAATAGTTTCTTGTTGACAAATAATTGCTTTATCAATAAACCTGCTGATCTGCATGGTGCAAATTATTGATTAAGTATCATTTATTCCATTTATTTAAATATCAAATTACTTAAAATTGAAAGAAAAAAAATAAAATTAAAAAAAAATAATTTTAAAATTTTTTCATGAAAATATCTTGTAAATTCGGTTTTTCAATTATAAATTGAAAAGTATTGCATTCAGAAAAAAAAGGTTACATAACTTTAATTAAAGATCTTTTAAAAATACAAAATGTATATTTTATAGAATTTCTTGTATCCTTAATAGTTTTTGGGATATTGACGAATTAAATTTTTAAAATAATCGGTTATATCTAAAAAACTGTAAAAGATACAAAAAAATTTATTAAAAAAAATACACCCTGCCGAATTGTCTATTTAAATAGTTTAATAAACATTTTTAAGAGAATCTTTAAAATTACTTTTTCTTATATTCTGTTTATGTACGAAATCCCTGCTTTTCTACAAAAGACACTTTTTAAGAAAACAAACATATTTTCTCCTACAAAGTTGCACTCTTTGGTACAGAGTTCGGAAAAATAAAAGTACTTTAAAATTATATAGGTAGGGAAAATTAATATATATTTTAGTAGTGGTAGACTACATAGGAAGCCGTTGCAAGTTTTACACCAGTTTGCACCACTGTGGTTTAAGCAGTTTTAAGCCCTTCTTAACCTAAGTTGCATTGAGGCGGTGTCAAATATTATGACAATAGTCACATTCAAAACGTCCCTTAGTTAAGAAAACAGAAAACCACAACGGTGCAATTGGCCATTAGTGTATTCTCGAATCCAGGAATATCCCTTTTTATTTAAATTTTCCAATTTTGACTGAAGAATATTAATTTTTAAATTTTGACCTAGCACCCTTAAAAACACTTATATTTCTAATCTGAGGCAAATAGGTTTATAAATGCCAAAAACCGCCATTTTGAATCTCCCATTTTAAATTTCCAAATTATGTAAACTAACATTCTTAATTAGCATCACATTAATTTTTGGAAATAGAAATAAAAAAATGTAAAACACCTGCCTATTAAACTCTTTAAATAAGGAAACACACCTAATATGTGATTCTTAACCAAAATATGTTGTTTTTCAAGTCCAGAGAAACAACATTTAAATGAAACATTTTTTTTTTGTAACCATAGAGACCATAGAAAATTATCTTTCTCGGCTCGGGCTCCTAGCTGAATCTTTGACGCTTGATTTATCATCTAGATTATGTAGTATCATTCGTATTTTAGTTACCGTTTTTAAGTATAAAAACTAAAGATGATCCGGATTCGTGATCCGATAAATAGGAATTGATTTTCTAGATTCAGTTTCCTTTTTCCTTAAAAAAGGAATCGTAATTCGTATTGGCAATTCGATTTCTTTACGAAGATCTTGATCCGCAAAGCTGAGACGGATCCTTTAAAAAAATCGATTCATGGATCCGGATCCTCGTAAAGGAATCGAATCACCAATACGAATCACTATTCTTTTTTTTAAGAAAAAAGGAATCGAATCAAGGGAATCGATTCCTATTTAACTGATAACGAATCCGGATCATCTTTAGTTTTAAAGCTTACAAATGGTAACTACGTCACGAATGATACTACATAATCCAGATTATTTAGCAATCGCCAAAGATTTAACCACGGAGCCCGAGCCACGATATTCAGTGTGTCTACTTAAGTTGGCAACATATGGGAAACTTTTTTATTAGTCAATTTACGAAAAAAAGTTATTCTTTATAAAAAGCTCCGCATACTCTGAAATCTAAAATTCAATCAACAAATATGAAATTTTATCAATCTTATACGAGGTATGCCAAAAAATATGAATTTTGCTCAAGAGTAAAGTACCTTTATATTTCACAATTTCGAAAATTGTTATAATAAAAAGTTATTCGGAATTAAAAACTATGTTAAATTGGTTTCCTTCAATTTAAAAAAAATATTTTTTACAAATTTTGCTTTTATTTTACCAATTTTATAATGCTTTCTATCAAATTTTGCTAAATACAACTGATGTTTTGAATGCTACTGTAAAAATTTTTGTCAATCATCAGATATTAATTTTTTAATCCTTACGGGTAAGTAAAAAAAATTTGAATTTTAAACAAGAGTAAAATTTATATTTAACAATATCGAAATTGTTTTATAAAAAGTTGTTGAAATTAAAAATTAGTTTAAATATGCGGCATTAATTATAAAAAAATAATTTTTGAAACATTCTACTGAACAACGAAAATTTAAGTGTTATTATTGTACATATAATCTAGGATGCTCTAAAAGAAATGTTTTACAGTGGCATTCAAAACTCAGTTTATTAGCGAAATTTGTAGGAATATTATAAAATTCAGTGGAAATAAAGAAAATTTGTAAAAAAATATTTTTTAATTAGAAGAAGAAATTCATTTTAAACATATTTTTTTAATTCCGAACAACTTTTTATTATAACAATTTTTGAAATTTGAAATATAAAGGTACTTTACTCTTGAGAAAATTCATATTTTTTGGCATCTTGTATAAATTAATAAAATTTCATACCTTTGATTGCATTTTAGATTTTAGAACATGCAGAACTTTTTATAAAAAAATAATTTTTTTTTGAAATTTAATAATAAAAAAGTTTCTATGTTGCCAATTAAGTAGACACTGAAATTTGCCTCATTTTGAAGTGCTTAACTCTTGCCCAAAATTTGTTTTTGGTAAATATTTTTAAACTTAAATGTTGTTTCTGAGATCAATGAATCCACCATTAATGGAACATTTTTTCGAACTGTATTTAAAATTTTTGGGGTGCTAATTTTCAAAGGTTTTTAAAATTTAGATAACCTCAAGTGACTTTTAAAGGGGGCATTATTGTAATTTTACAGAAAGTTTTGCCAGAACCGTTAAATCATTTTTCTGTTTACGGAATATAGAAACGTATTAAAATTTAAATTCATTTTTGGATGACATCCTAAATATAAATAATTAAACGTCAATTTAAAAGTCCTTTAGGGTTATCTCAAAGATAACAAAAAATATGAAGATCGAGCAATCAGATCTTTTTGCATAAACCAAGTAAAATGTATGCCCGTTTTTGATTACCACACTCTATGATTAGAAAAAAATGTTTTATTTAAATTATGTTTCTCCGGAAGTAAAAAACAACATATTTTAGTTTAAAATCGCATGTTAGGTTGGGTTAGGTTAGGTTTAAAGTGAGTGGGTATAACACCCTTCCCCGGTACCGCTCGGTCTATTGTGGCTTACACCCTTTTATATTTTTCCCACCAGGTCCAGACTTCTAATAAATCTGATGATCCTGTTGGGAGAGATCTTTCACCTTTCCTGACAACAAGGTATCATTCCCAAGGATTGCGAATCTGAGTCGTGCCATTGCTGGGCACGAACACAGTATGTGTTCCGCCGATTCATGATCCTCCATGCACATGCGGCACTCGGCGTCTTCCGCTAGGCCGATCTTGTGCATGTGGTATTTCAATCCCCTGTACAGTCCTACTAAAGTTTAAAGGGGTACCCTGATTGCTTCCCGCAGTTTGACGGTACATTGTGGTTCGGGTTGGCTTATAAAGGCCTTCGAGTGTCTGAGACCCGAAAGTCCATGCCAATACCGAAGATTTCTCTTTTGTCCAAGCTGATATAAACTGGGCCATTCTATAAGATATACCGATGACCGTTTCCGGCCCTGTGAATTTTGGGCTCTGCCCCCTTTGGCAAGGAAGTCTGCGGATTTATTAACCTCTAGGCGGGTATGTCCAGGTATCCACTGTTGGTAACCTTGTTGCTTTGATCCAGTTTGGTCAGCGCATCCTTGAAACTCCAGACGGTTTTCGAATTGCACCGGCTGGATTCAAGAGCCTTAAGAGCTGCTTGACTGTCGGAGAATATTTTAACTATGCTACAAGTGCAGTGCCGATCAACCAGCGTTCTAGCACACATCTCAATAGCAAATACCTCCGCTGGAAATATGGATGCGAAAGTGTCCAGGCTGAAGGAGACCTCAGCCCTCGGCCTCTGTCCATATATTCCAGCTCCAACACCGTTCTTGATTTTGGAGTCGTCGGTGTACTAACAAATGCTAGCCCGAAACTGGTTGTAAGTAGACTACACTGTAGGGCCGGTTGTAGTTGGTTGCTGTAGGCATTATGTCTGGGGACATTCCCAGTCCATCACCGGTCAGGACACTCCTGCGGTTTATTACTGACCGCTTGATAGAGTCTGTAGGTTGCCCACCTTGCTTCTCTGTCCAAGTAGATATGCAGAGGAGGCAGTCCCAGGAGGGCTTCCATGGTCGCCGTTGGTGTCGTGAGCACATGTTAGGTGTGTTTCCTTATTTCAATATCTTAATAGGCAGATGTTTAAAAATTCTTTACCTTAATTTCCGCAAGTCAATGTAAAGCCAAGGAAGTTTAAAGGTGTATGGAAGCCCAATACTGTAGAACAAAATTGTCCAGGCGTGCAGGGCAGCGATAATCGGGGGATTGGCCCCGCGGAGTACATGGTAGGTCAGTTCCGGAGTTCCATAATTCTTTGTTACTATCTATA
>JAHBCN010016807.1:0-19108 GCA_019359885.1 Listronotus oregonensis | reverse complement strand
TTTAATTTTGATATGAAGTCTCGGAAAAAAAACTTGGAAAAGTATTTTTTCAGATTTGTAATCAAAAAAACCCCCCTGATCCAAATTTCATCAAAATCGAAGAAGACACAACTTTCGAGACAATACCATTTGTTTAAAAATAAATTTTTTTTTGGTTTCTTAATCTTGCATTATCTTTTTTTTAAGCTCGACATACTGTACACACATAATATTTAACGGATACTGTTACAATGGATACTCAGGTACCAAAGGTTACTAAACTTTTTTAACCACTGTTATTCTGTCTCATGAATGTTTGTTATTAGTGAAAAGTATATGCCAAAAAAAGCAGTTTATAAAAATTTTCACTTTTAATTACAACCAGAATCTTAGGATTAGATTAAACTCATTTACACTATCTTGCCCTTTTTTTTATAAAAAAATTTTGGGGATAAGTACATAATACTATCATACAATGTTTGAAATTTATTTTAAAAAATCGTGTTTTTATTTATTTACAAAGATTTTTGATAAAAAAAAATTTTTCCCAAAAAAATATCGACCATTTAAATAGAAGGCAGAAAAGTGGCACCATCTATTCTTTCCATATTATATCAGATGATATAAAATCCAATATTATACAATAATCTTAAATATTCTATTGTAGTACCCTTTTTAATAAAAAAATTTTGTGGAAAAAAAAAAAAAACAGTGAATGTTGGAATTTGACATTTGATGATGTCAATTTTATAGATAGTAACAAAGAATTTAAACCCCCCCTGACCTACTATTCTTGCGCAAATTCCGCGGGGCCCCCCCCTACTCCCGCTGCCCTGCACGCCTGGACAATTTTGTTCTACAGTATTGGGCTTCCATACACCTTTAAACTTCCTTGGTGGCACCCTGTAAATCCGGGCCATCTTAACTAAAAAACTTTGTTATATCGAAAAAATCTGGCACTCAAATATGAGTCATAATAACTGTTAACAGAATAGAACTTGTTTATTTAAATATCGTAAATATCTTCAATAAAATGAGGTGCGCCTTGTTTTCCTAAATAATCAAATAAAACTTCCAATAAAATTAATACCCGTGGACTAATTACTAAAATAATAAAAATTAATGAGATTTAATACGAGTAAAAACAAAACCAAATGGAACTTCTCCCGCATCATGAGCCGATTTATTTTAAATAGAAATAATTTCGTCTAATAATTATTTTTCTTTAGTTCGAATGTTTATTAACAAGAGAACAATTATTAATTACTTTTATTATATCTATAAATAAATATGAAAAAGCGGCGTGGGCAAAAAATTATGTGAGTAATAAAATAAAACACACCTATGATAATGCAATTAAATAGTTAAAATATTCTAGTAACTATTAGGGATATATTAGTCTGCGCATTTATAATTATTATTATCTTTATACTTGGTAAACATTTTAATTTTTATGTTGGATGAGATGAATATCTATTATTGTGCGATAATTATTTAAAAATCACATTAGCTGGTTGTTTAATATGTTTTGTTGTTCTACAAGAGATGGCGGTATTAGATCGATTGTTTTATTTTTCTAAAAATAGTAGTACTTTCACTCAACTCCTTTAATAGGACCCGGGACGCGTATTGGTATTGTCTTTCATGGCCGAAGAAACCCTTTTATACTTCAAGTCCAAAATTTCTGTCAAACCCTCGCTCCTTTTAGAGGCCCCGGGTTTGTGGGGTCGGGGGGAAACAATTCCAGTGGCGTATGCATTTTAGAAAATAAATGATAAAAAATTTTTTTTAAAAAAGAAAATATTTTTTACAAGGGAAAAGTTATTTTCTCACATTTTCATCAACCCTTTAAATTAGTAACAAACCTAATTATTTTGGTATTATTCGGATTAATGAAAAAAGTAATTTTTTTTTCTTAATTTTGCACACCTTCCCATTTTTTAAGGGCATAGAACACAAATTTTAAAATTTTTTTGGCGATTTTTAACGTTTTTTTTCCAAAAAAAAAACTTTTTTTCTTTAATTTTACCCTTTCTCTGATTTTATTTTGCTACATGAAAAAAAAAATAAAATTTTAGTCTTAACATAAATTTAAAAAAAATGTAAAAGCAGAACGATAGACAATCCAAGTTCAACCCAATTTCCAAAATTTACCACCGATCTTGCAACCAATATTAAATACGATATTTACACGCATTGCTTCATCAAAAATATCCACTATATAAGGAACACGAAAGCTCTGAGATCATCAGCTTGTAGAATCCAAAACTATTTCGGGCTTTCGTGTTTCCCTATTTTTGGGTTTCCTATCGAGAATATTTTTTTATCAAACATTGTGGGTCGAGCAAAAACAAGGTTCGCATACCTTATAAAAATGTCATAAAAGAAAAAATATTACAACCTGGTAACAGGTCAACATTTTTTAAAATTTTGAGTTGAATTCGGACGTAAAGTTTTACCTACTTTTTTTTTAAAATTAAGGTTTTTTTTCCCTTTCTTTTTAAGTGTTTTTTTTTTAAAAATTAACATAGTATGAGTTTTTTAAATATGTTTTCCCTGCAAATGACGAATTTAAAGGAATATGTCGTAAAATGGAATTAAACAATTCAATTATTATTATTTTTTTAAAAACTATAAAAGGGAGCCAAAAAAACAGCCTCTTTATTCATGTTTAAAAAAAAAGTAAAAAATGTGCAAAAAAAAAAAGCGAAAAAAACGCAATTTTTCCCGTATCCGCATATTTTCTAATATTGGGTTTTTTTTTCCTTTTTAAAAATCTGAATACCTACGCGAATTAACTTTTGTTAAAGGTTCTGGAAATTTTTCGGTTTTTTCCCGAATCCCATGGTAAACATTTTTAACCATTATTCGTTCTTTTTTAAAGTTAACTGAGTTTTTTTTAGGCGGATAACTAGTTAAAGGTTGGGTTTAAAATTCATAGTTTACAGAATTAAAGACTTAACAACACTAAATCTTTTATACAATTATATACACTAAATAAGATAAACTATTATAAAAAATTTGGGACAAAAAAAATATCTTTTTACTACAATTATTAGAAATTTATAAATTTAGAAAATACCCTGTATAGCAAAAAAAATTTTTAAAATTTCGCCCCCTTAAAAAAAAATCTGTCCATAATCAATAATAACTAAATAAAATTTATCGAACAGCACGAAAACCCTGTCGATACGCTTATTTTTAAGTCTCTTCAAGGTTTTAAACTAAGGAATGTGGTTGCCACTTTTATTGTCTTCCCGATAACAATGATTTCAATACATATTGGCGTGCTATTTTAAGTGCGATCGCTAGCTGGTGATTTATTCTTGCGAATTATGACAACGTGGCGATGAAACTTTTGGCCGGTTCACTGTTATTTGAGCGGAAAAGTATATCATAGGCTTAAAAATCATTTACTAGTGTTAGATTTTTATTCAGCCGCTTCGTCGGTTGGGTGGCCGGTATTAAATGAGTCACTGACAGAAATTTTGGACTTTAGGTATAGCTTGTTTAGTTTGCCAGGGACGGATTAGCTCTGACACAATAATAGCAATTTTTTAACACCCTGTATGATAAAGGCTCAACAATATTATTTTTTATAGCTTTAAACTTAAACTAAAAAAAAAAGGTATTTATGATTGACATCGATAAAATCAACTGTTTACGAGAAATAAAATGTTTAGTATTTTTTTTACATTATACAGGTTGTCTTCTAATTGTACGTCAATACTTAAGAAGGCAATTTTTGGGTCAATTTTAAGAAGAAAACATCATATGAACGGATGTCCTAAACGTCTTAACTTTTAAGATACAGGGTGGTAAAATTTTCAAAAGTAAATCATCTATTATTAATATCTGTAATACCACTTCAGATGTTTTAATGAAATTTGGCACACATGTACTATGTATCAAGAAGCATTTTTATGTGTACCACATTTTTTTTTATTTGTCAAAATAGGCAGGTCAAATTCTGTACTAACGCCACTGGTGAAAATAAAAAAAATGTGGTACACTAAAATTCCTTCTTGATACATAGTACCTTTATGCTAAATTTCATTAAAATATCTAAAGTGGTATTATAAATATTAATAATAAATGATTTATTTTTAAAAATTTCACTACCCTGTATCTCAAAAGTTAAGACGTTTAGAACTTACGTTTATATAAAGTTTTCTTAAAATGGACCCGAAATTTTGTTCCTAAATATTGACGTACAATTAAAAAACACCCTGTATAATGTAAAAAAAATTACCAAACATGATAATTTAATTCTCGTAAACAGTTGATTATCAATACCTTTTTTTGGATTTAAGGTTAAAGCTATCAAAGAAAATAATATTGTTGAGCCTTTATTATACAGGAGTGTTTAAATTGCCATTACGTGTCAGAGCTATCGTCCCTAGCAAACTAAAATAAAAGTAAATAATTATTTAATGGATTCATTTTAAAAAGACTCATCTAGTAAACATCATTTAAAAAAAGAATATTAAATTACGTCTAATATTTTAAAAGCTATTTTAACAAAAACGATTTCAGGGGCGTCCGTTATGTACCTGTACTTCTAGGTCCTTAGGAAAAAGTTTATGGGAACTTGTCATAATATTTTTAGGTATTCTATTAGATTCCGGGAGATTGCCCACATATTCTGGGACACCCTGTATGGAAAATAAAGAATTTATTTTATTTTGTGACATGTGTAAGTAAAAAATCAACTTCTTCAGACCCTATGTATTTTCTTATGGAGTAACAAATAAGTAAATTCTTCTTTATATTTTATGTACTGTTTCTCAAATTTAATTAAAAAACATGAAGCATCCGCAATTTTATTTTGCTCAAAGTATTAAAAAAATGATAAACTTTTGAATGTATAATCAAAAATTAACGAATTTCGTGGGTGGTTTTCTTTACCAGCAACCGATTTTTCACGATACTTAGAACTAGGTGAAAAACATGTTTTAACGAACAAAAGATATTTATGACACTACTTGTGCAAAACACAATAATGAAAAGCAAAGATCCTAAAATAAAAACTACAATTTTTTTAGTGATGCTAAAGTTTATTGCCATTAACACTGGTGAAAATCATCTTTGACAAAAACTTCTTCAACTGAAAGCGTCTCGCCTTCCATTATCCATTTGGCGGGCTTCTTTCGTTTCCTGCGATTTTGAAACCAATTGATCACTTGCTTTTCCGACAAACTTAGAAGACCAGCAACTTTTCTTCTCTGATAAATACTTAGATATTTGTGTTTTTGGAAAATGCGTTCAAGATATCTTACTGTCATTATGTAATTTTGTGATGATCTATCTTTAAATTCTAAAAAAAAAATAATAATTTAAAACTAAAAATAATTAGAAACTAACCACAACTAACCATGTAAATTAATACTAGCCTCAAAGCCAGGTAAAAATTTTTTATTACCTTGCCTGCAGTAATTATAATTTTTTTCTTTTCCAAAAATGATTAAAAAATAGGTATATTTGTTTCCAATTCTTTTGACCACTCTGTATATTTTTCTTGGGACACACAGCGCATAAAAAATAAAACTAATGGTGCAAGTTTGATTAATTTTATACTAATAAACAATAAAATATAAACAACAAATATTGTGCTTTGCAGAGCTGTCAAAACTTGAAGTACTTCAAGTAAAATTTTACTTGAAGTACTTTTTTGTACCAAGTAAATTACTTGAAGTATTTATTTAAGTACTTGAAGTATTACGATGTACTTGAAGTAAAAAAAGTACTTCAAGTAAAAAAAAGTACTTTAAGTAAAGAAAGTACTTCAAGTAAATAAGAAGTACTTGTTTTACTTCAAGTATTTTGGTTTACTTCAAGTACTTGGATTTACTTCAAGTAAAATACTTGGGTGGTACTTCAAGTACTTTTTCAATTTACTTGAAAATGCAAGTATATTTTAATAAATACTTGGAACTTGTACTTGAAGTAATTTTAAAAAATCAAAAAGTTGGTACTTGTACTTGAAGTACTATTGAAGAGTACTTTGACAGCTCTGGTGCTTTGGTATCTGGTAGATCACACGGTGCTCTCAGTGCTTCTCTTCGGTACATGCTCTGGGCGTTCCCCTCCTTCGTCGGTTCTGGAACCACACCTGAACTTGCCTCTCTGTAAGTTTTAAGATGGCGCCTATAGCTAGCCTTTGTCTATGTGTAATGTACTGGTTTTTAAGGTATTCCTTTTCTAAGTACCGAACTTGGGACGGGCTGTATATTGAGCGAGATTTAAAGTTGGGCCACATGCCTAAAATAAAAACTGGTAAATATATATTTTGCAGACGTTACCTTTAACCTACGGTGCATAATTTTGGTTATACAGGGTGTCACAAAAAAGTGTGACGTCACGATACATTTTTAAATGGAACACTGTGTATTTTTTTATATATTTAGCTACCACTTGTAGTCATCTATCTTCCTCTAAAATTTTGTAAACATCGGTTTAGTAATTTCAGAGAAAAAAATAAAATATAAAAAAAAACTGTTTTGCACCATTGAATTTAAAAATGAATAAAAATACAAATAGTGCTTGATTAATAGAATTAAACAAGAAACTTATTAAGTAACGTAATATCAGTCCCTTAGGTCATGTTTGGTTAATTCGAACTGTACAGGGTGTCCAAAATTTAGGGCCATACTCTTCAAATTTGACAGCACTTTATTTTTCTTATTTTAAATATGAGCCCCTGTATATTTTTAGGTCGTTAGATGCAGAATTATAAAACAAATATTTTTCTAACTATAACCCTATCGAAATTCCTAACACATTAAAATTTATTCGTTGAAAACTCATTTTGGCATCTATTTTAATAATAATAACATTGAATAAAAATGATAGGTGGCTATGAAAAACAATTTATTGACATTGGAGTTTATTTAACTTACAAAATCTTATTTTGACGTATTATAAAAATTCGAGTAAATTATTATTATTTATTAATTGAATTAAATTAATTTAAGAAAAACCTTTAAATGTTAAATAAACCTAATTTTAAATCTTTAATACTTTTGGCTAACATTTATGTAACTTTAACCAATTTCTAGGTAATAATTAACGTTATTAGAAAACTCTTATGTCAATAAATTGTTTTTCATAGCTACCTATCATTTTTATTCAATGGTATTACTATTAAAATACATGCAAAAATTAGTTTTCAACGAATGACTTTTAATGTTTAAAATTTCGATAGGTTATAATTAAGACAAATGTTGTTTTAATTATGCCTAACGACTAAAATATACGGGGCCCGTATTTAAAATTAGAAAATAAAGTGTTTCAAATTTGGGAGTTTCCTAATTGGCCTTCATTTGTTACAAATATATATTATATATAATATAGTATTTTATTTATTATATATAAATATATTAATTATATATATTTTATATTCATATAATTATAATAATTGATTTATATATATTATAAATATGTGACTAATATATAGATATATATATCATAAATATATATATGATACACTTTATAAATACATCATAGATACACTTTGTGACACCTTATATAAAAATTTCTGATGCACCGTTTAGCGTAACATCTTGAAATAAAACACGGAATAAATAATTATATATATATATATATATATATATAATATATATATATATATATATATATATATATATAATATATATATATATATACAAAGGTGTAACATAAAAGTTAGAAATAAATTAAAAAGTGAATAACTTAGTAAAAAAAATCACATAAAGTTTTTTTTCGTTTCGATTTTTGAAAAAATTGCCCATGGATTGTTAAAGCAAATAATAAAAAAAAACAAATAAATGATAAATGATAATTAAAAAACAAAAATAATACTAAATATTAAAAAGGTAATAATAAATAATAAAATGTTATACAAGGGGTGTAATATTTAAATATTATGCTTCTTGTTGTATTTTTTTCCTAAATTTTTTAATTACCTTGAACAAAATTCCATCAGCTTTCTTTTTCAGAAAATTTTAAATTCTTTCTTTGCTATTTTCAAGAGCATAAAAGACATAGGTAATTTAAAAATCTTTATTGTTTTAAAACATGTATCAAACTAACAACAACTGGCACTAGTACCAGCCTCTTGTATAATTACGTATGGTTCTATTTTTCTTCGGTACCCGAATGAGGAGACCTAACTATGCAATACTAAATTAAAAGAAGCAAAATTGGGGAGTAAAATAAAAACCCTAAGAGGTCATGGATATTTAGTATAATTATTGTTATTCTTACATTATAACACACATGTACAATAGAAATAATAATTTAAATATTTATTTTTAAAGATTTAAGTTTAAAATTTTTACAAATACTTAAACATTTAGGTAATCCAAGAAATACTTCACACATTAAATTAATAATAATACTATGTGACCACCCCTTAGCAGTTATTTCATTTTAATAGGTACTACAGAACGCCCAACCCCACTAACCAGATCAAACAAGAGCCAAACTACATGGGCACCCAAATCTCCTGACCTAAGTCTTATGAACGTGTATGATACAAGGGTAAGAGAATAAATTATTCACCACATCCTTATGATCTCTTATTACCTTAATTACCTTGAGGTAAGTTGTCACAAGAAAAAAGCAATTATTCAATTAGATTGATGTCTAGACTAATCAACCAGTGTAGGCCAAATCATTAAAAATCAATATAATAATAAACATATCTCTTAAGCCTTTTATTTAAATAACCTCAATGTTAATTTAATATCTATTATTAATAATTTAAATATTAAAATAATATTGTTTTTAATGGGTGTTCACATGTCTGTTATTTCAAATATTTATTTTTGAGTATTTATTTCTGATGATGTCTATAACGCAAAACAATTGGATTGTATTACAAATTACACAAGATTTAAACTCAACTAAAGAGAAGGAACGATCAAAATTATGTTTACGGTATCTCTGGTAGACTTTTCATCAGTGGTAACCAAGGAAGTTTAAAAGGTGTATGGAAGCCCAATGCTATGGCCCATTCGATCAAAAAATGTCCAGCCCAGTATGAAAATAACTGTCAGAGTTGGCCCCGCCGATTCTGCGCAATAACAAAATTCCACGAAATAATTTAATGTGTTTCCTACTTACACACTAATAAATCAGTGTGTAGTTAGGCAACACATTATACTTTTATGAGAGTCGTAATGGTCTTAGGTCTCTACCTATATCCGCGCTGTATAGTCAACCGTCGCCGTCTCATCATTCGTCATTTTCGTTGTGGTTTGTGCCCTTTGCGCCGTATTAGTTTCGATTGTTTTGCTTTGTGTGATTATATTTTGTGGTTGCAGAAGTTTTTTGAATTGATAAAAACCTTCTTAATTTAGTTTTAGTTTATTAAATTGTGACTATAATTTTGTGTTTATTGTTTGTTACTTATAATATCGTAACAAAATGATTAGAGGTTGTATGGTTTTGTCTTGCAAATCCAAGGGTAACATATCCGGCGTTTTTTACTTTAGATAAGTATTTCTTATATTTAAATTACGTGCTTCTTATGAGACTTAACGTTAGGTAACCGAAAAAATAATAATATATCAATTATGAATAATAAAATAATGAAAATTTCATAGGAAATAGCAGTGAGAAAAGTAAGGCAATCCCAACTATCTTTTAGATGATTTCCACAATGTTTGTGTATTTCTGTGGATTATTAAAAAGAAATAAGGTTTACATTTAGGTACTTTTATTTCATTTAATAATTTAGTACATTCTTTTAAAGGATCAAAATTATTAATTACTGGGCAGACCAGGCAAATTTTAATATATACAGGTCCCTCTAATTAAATGAAAGAAAGTACAATTTCATGCCAAAGTTCCTTTTTGCTTTTTCTGTATTTGTTTAAAAAGAAATTAGATTTTTGATTTCTTAAACTTACATTATCAATTTTTGAAGCTTGACATGCTGTAGACACATAATATTTAACGAATACTGTTACAATGGATACCTAGGTACCAAAGGTTACTAAACATTTTTAACTACTGTTATTCTGTCTCATGAACATTCATGAGACAGTTTGTTGTTAGATCACTAACAACAAACATTGTTGTTTGTGAAAAGTATATGCCTAAAAAGCAGTTATAAAAATTTTCACTTTTTAATGTACGACCAGAATCTTAGGATTAGATTAAACTCATTTACACTATTTTGACCTTCTTTTTTTACAAAATTGGTGATAAGTACATAAAACTATCATACAATGTTTGAAATTTATTTATTTACAAAGATTTTTGGTAAAAATACAATACTCACAAAAATATCGACCATTTAAATAGAAGGCTTTTTTTCCATATTATATCAGATGATATAAAATCCAATATTACACAATAATTTTAAATATTCTATGGTAGTATCGTTTAATAACCAACAATTTTGTGCAAAAAATAAAAAACAGTGAATGCTTAAATTTGACATTTGATGATGACAACTTTATAGATAGTATCAAAGAATTATGGAAGTCCGGCTCTGACCTACTATTCATTGCGCAAACTCCGCGGGCCAACCCCCCTATTCCCGCTGCCCTGCACGCCAGGACAATTTTGTTCTACAGTATTGGGCTTCCATACACCTTTAAACTTCCTTGGTGGTAACAAACATCAGAGCAACGGCAAGTGGGAGATCAACTTATGAGACAATGTGGGCTAAAAGGCACATGAAAAGAATCAGTTTGACCAAAGACAAGAAAGACAACCTATTTAGGTTAGAAAAAGAAAGAGTAATATGTGGGGTGCCAATATGGAGCGCAATGCGGGCTAAGGCTTGTAAGACTCTGCGAGAAAATGCTAAAATAGATAAGGTTTATGAAAAAGCCGGTGTCATATTTATGGAATCTACTTACAAGACAGCAAAATTTTTATGTGATGATAACGTGCCTTTTTATCAAGAGCAAACAATATTTTCTAGCTATCAATATTATTACCTCTAAAATACAATTACCTTTTACAATTATGCAATAATTGAGAATTAAGTTTTACTAGGAACCATCCTTTACCATCAGAGAGTTATTTAAATTAAGTGGTACTATTGGTACCTTATGTTATTGGTCCAAATATAAAATTGTTTCTTTACTATTATATTTTATGGACAATTTTTAATATAGATGACGCATTTTCAATTTTTTTTTAACCACAACTAACCACAACATGTTTGCTGCATAATTTATGTATAGTGTTTGATAAAAATAGTGAAAGTCAACATTTTTTTTTCGTAAAGTAATTTTGTATGTATATTGACTAGTAACAAAGGTGCCAATGGCGGACACTTAATAAAGATCACCCTGTATAAGACAAGAGAGAGAGAGAGACAACTACTGAGGCCAATTTTCATAACCGCTTGGAGCATTATATCTATCCTTATTCAAATGCTGTTGAGGAGGCATATTGGCATAATATGACGGGTTCGGAGGAGGGTTTAAATAAGGAGAGAGGTGGTGTGGATGTTAAAGTAACTAGACATATTCAATGGCTGATTACTTGCTTGAGAATTCGGGTTAGACAAACTAGAAACAATGTTTGGCAAAGTGTGAGACTGAGAGTGAGCCTGTGACGTATGTCTGGAAACTTGAGACGGATTTGAACTTGAAGTTTGTTCAGTTTTTACGTTCGATTGTGAGGAGGAGGATGTGAGGTTAAAAGGGACATCTGCGGACGAAAATGCTGAAAGTAAACTGCCTTGATCGGCTTTAGTGTAAGATCTTTTATCGCTGGGTTTGGTAGAATTTGGGCTGGATGAAGCTGGCAAAGGAGTTAGAGGGGAACTTAAGTTTGACGAAAGCTCAGCTAAACTTGAACTACCCGGCGACTGAATTGAAAAGGAACTGGGTAAATTTTGATCTGCTTGATGACTTTTCTCTAAAAGTTTGTTCAAATCCGAACTTTTTGGAGTACTTTGTTTTGTTGCAGGCTTAGTTGATGACGTTTGGTTACTTTTCGGAGAATTTATGTAGCTACTGATGAAATTCGACTTGGGTGTCGTAAAACTCGTATGGTCCGTGTCTTTCTTCTGTTTTTTCTTCTCCTGTTGCCTTTTATTTTGAAACCAGTATTTAACAGTGTGAAATTTCAGATCTAACGCTTTGCTTAGTTCGTTAATTTGTTCGGTGTTCGGGTACGGATATTTCTTGAACGCTTTTTTCAAAAACTGTATCGCTTCGGCGCTGAGCGTTGTTCGGGACGGCTTTTTGATTTCGTAAGTTTTGCTAAAACTAAAAATAAAATTAATAACACTATTTATAAAATACCTTTAGTGTACATGGATAGATCTACAAAATTATATGAAAATATAATAAAAAAATTAACAGGTCTGTAACAAAAAAAAAATATCTGTTATCAGGCTTTTAACCAGTTTCTGAAAGTGACATTTAAAATCAAAAACAAAGCAATCTATAATTTAGACCTTCTAGTTCTCCTGGCCAAAGTCTAAGGATATTCTATTAAAGTCTGCTCACTCACACTGCGTGAAATTTTCCTCCTGCCTGCACCGATCCCTCGCCTTTTGGCTACTCAGCGGCTTTACGGCTTAGCCGTGACTTAGTTTGGGCAATGCCTCTGGTCCAGAAGATTATATTAGCGAAATCGTTTTTGCACGCTTTACGTTATACACTATTTAAAAAATATATTTGGTTGAGATGGATAAGCGTAGTTTTTCTTATTGTACAGGGTGATCAGTTAAGGGTAGCGAGCGGCCATATCTCATAAGATATTGGTCATATAGATTTGAGAAAAAAATCATAATAAAAGTCGCCAAGAGAAATTGCTAGAAATTATTTTCGAGTTTGTCAAACGTCCGCTAGAGGGCGTAACAACCAACACCAAGTAGAAAAATGGGATTTTTATAGAAATTTGTCTAATGAAAGTATATCGATTATATCATTTTGATATTTACTGACCATTTCCATTTTTTTTTAAACAAACCAAGATTTCTCCCGTTTCTTTTGACCGATTTTAGCAAACTTAGGTTCATATGAAAGAGCATAATTTGCACTACAAAACGCTTATTTGGTTTTAAATTTTTGACTTTTGCTGTCGCCGCTAGATGGCGTTAACTGAAATGGTAGCAAATTTTTGAGTTTAAAAATAAAACAAATGTAATGGTATATTAATTTTTATATATTTTAAAAGAGGATAAATTTCTCTATAATTTAATGAAAATAATTTATTATCCACCTTTTTTTGAACCGTTGATATTGACCAAAATATAATTTTATTACATTAAAAAATGGCACGCCACTGTTTTTTATCATAATAAAAATCAGTTTGTTTACAATGATAATTATAAGGTAACAGTATGTAAACCTATTTTATTTTTTTAATCCAAAACCGTTTGTCTAACGAAAAAAAGTCAAGAGGTTCTTTTTGTTAGCAACTAATAAGCGATTACAAAACTGATTTTTATTTTGATAAAAAACAGTGGCGTGCCATTTTTTAATGTAATAAAATTATATTTTGGTCAATATCAACGGTTGAAAAAAAAGGTGGATAATAAATTCTTTTCATTAAATTATATAGAAATTTATCCTCTTTTAAAATATATAAAAATTAATATACCATTACATTTGTTTTTTTTGAAAAAAACTCAAAATTTGCACCATTTCATTACGCCATCTATGGCGACAGTAAAAGTCAAAAATTTAAAACCAAATAAGCGTTCTGTAGTGCAAATTATGCTTTTTCATATGAGCCTAAGTTTGCTAAAATCGGTCAAAAGAAACGGGAGAAATATTGGTTTGTTTGAAAAAACAATTGAACTTCCCCCACCGCTTTATTTTGATAGATAGAACAAAACGTTTTAGACAAAAAATGTAGGGAAATGGTCAGTAAATATGAAAATGATACAATCGATATACTTTCATTAGACAAAATTTTTAAAAAATTTTTTTAAATTTAAATTTTAAAAAAATTAAAAAAAAAAAAATTTTTTTTTAAATTTTTTATTTTTTAAAATAAAAATTTAATATTTTTTTAAAAAAAAATAAATTTAAAAGGGGTTTCCTTAAAAATTTTAAAAATTTTTAAAAAAAAAAATTTTTAAATTTTAAAAAATATAAAAATTTTTTTTTTAAATTTTTAAAATTTAAATTTAATTAAAAAATTTTTTAATTTTTTTTCCCCCAAAAAAAGTTTTAAACGGAAATTAAAATTTTTTTAAATTTTATAAAAAAAAATTTTTTTTTTTAAAATTTTAAAAAAATTTTTTAAAGGAAAAAATTTTTTGGGCCTTTTTAAAAAAATTTTTTGGGGTTTCAAAAAATTTTTTTTTGGGGGTTTTAAAAGGAATTTAAAAAAAAAATTTCCAATTTTTTTAAAAAAAAAATTTTTTTTTCCCCCTTTTAAAATTTTTTTTTAAAAGCCTTTTCCCCTTTAATTTTTTTTTTAAAAAAAAAAAGAAAAGTTTTTTTTTCCCGTGGGGTTTGAAACACTAATTTTACTTTTTTTTATTTTAAAAAAAAAAAAATTTTTTAATGGGAAAAAGTTTAATGTAAATTAAAAAATTTTTTAAAAATTTTTTTAAAAATAAATTAAAATTTTATTTTTGAAAAAAAATTTTCCAAAAATTATTTTTTTAAAAAAAGAAATTTTAAAAAATTAAAAAAATTTTTAAAATAAAATTTTTTAAAAATAAAAATAAAAAAAAAAAAAAATTTTTAAAATTAATTTTTAATTTTTTTGGGAAAATTAAATTTGCCCCCCTTGCCCCTTTTAACAAAAAAATTTTCAAAAAGGGGAACCTTAAAAAAACCGGGCGGTTTTTTTAAAAAATTAAAAAATTTTTTAAAATTTTGGTTAAAAAAAATTTTTAAAAAAATTTTAAATTTTAAAGAAAAAAAAAAGGGGCCCAAAAAACCCCTTTTTTTTTTTTTGGGGGGGGTTTTTTTTTTGGAAAAAAAAAGGGTTTTTTTTCCCCTTTTTAAAAATTTAAATTTTTTTTAAATTTAAAACAAAAAAACCGAAAAAAATAAATTTTTTTTTTAAAAATATTATAAATTTTTTTAAAAAAATTTTAAAATTTATTTTATTTTAATAAAAAAAAATTTAAAATTAAAAAAATTTAAAAAAAATTTTTTAAAATATTTTTTTTTATTTTAAAAAAAAATTTTAAAAAATTATAAATTTTAAAAAAATTTTTATTAAAATTTTAAAAAATTAATATAAATTTATATATTAAATAAATTTTTAAAATTTTTTTAAAATTTTTTAAAAAATTTAAAAAAATTTTTTTTTTTTTTAAAAAAAAAAAAAATTTTTATTTTTTTTATTTTAAATTTTAAAAAAAATTTAAAATTAAAAAAATTTTTAATTAAAAATATTAAAAAAAAATTTTTAAAAATTTTTTAAAAATAAAATTTTTTTAAAATTTTATTTTAAAATTTTTTATTTTAAAAAATTTTAAATTTTAAAATTAAAATTAATTTTTAAAAAATTTTTTAAAAAAAATTTTTAAAAAAATTTTTTTAAAAATTTTTTTTTAAAAATTTTTTTAAAATTTTTAAAATTTTAAATTTTAAATAAAAATTTAAAATTTAAATTTTTAAAAATTTTTTTTTTTTAAAAAAAAATTTTTAAAATATAAAAAAAATTTTATTTTTTTAATTTTTTTTTAAAATTTTTAAAAATTTTTTATTTTTAAAATTTTTAAAAAATTTTATATATATATATATATATATATATATATATATATATATATATATATATATATATATATATTAAAAAAAAACCCCCAACTTTTTAAAAAGTGGGAAACTAATGGTAATATTCAAAATTGTAACAAAAATATATTTTAAATATTTAAACTAAAAACCATATTTTTATTTGTAAAATTACCAGTGTAGCTAAACAGATATTTTTCTACTATTTACAATACTTATTTTTATTTGTAACAAAATATTATAACAATATAAATTAGGATACGACTAAATATAGGCCTTAAATATTAAAAATATATAAATTAAAAATAGGTATACGAGGGGCAATTGAAATTTTTAACCATAGCCTTCTTTAGACCTTTTGTGATTTCCGCGCCATTTGTGTTGTTTCATTTGAAAATTATTTAGCTGAATTAAAAACTTTTTTTTTTTACAAAACCCCGGTTTTCCGGAAATTTATTTTTTTCCTTTTCAAAAAGGCCCCAAAAAAGGGGAAAAATTTTTTACAACCAAAAAAATCTCCTCATTTTGTTAAAAAAATAAAAAATTTTGGGAAAAATAAAATAAAACTCGTGAAAATTTGTTTTTTAACCCTAAAAATCTAAAAAAAATCCCTTTTTTTTAAAAACTTAAAAGGGACCAAATTTTTTAAATAAAAAATTTTTTTTTTTTTTTAAAAAAAAAAAAAATTTTTTTTAAACCTAAGAAGGAAAAAAAAAATTGGGAAATTATTATGTTTCTTAATAAACCCCCAACTTTAAAGCCAAAATTTTTTGGGGAAATTTTAAATTGGGGGATATTTTTGCTAAATAAATTTTTTTATCTTTTCAAAAGGGTAAATTTGGAAAAATTAATTTTTATTTAAAATTTTTTTTTTAAAAAAAAAATAAATTTAATTATTTATAAAAAAAAATTTTATAAATTAAAATTTTATATATTATATATTTATTCGTGAGCTTCATAAAGATAAAAAAAAGCCTGACAGCTATCAAACAAGTCTTACACCCGACTATCTGAGCACTCAAAAAAATCGAATTAATAGGTTTTTCACCATTCAGCCCTGATTTAACACCAATTGACGTCTTTTTGACGGTTGAAGTTATTCGTAGTCATGCAAAAGTGTTAGGTATTTTTTCAATATTAGGATAAAAATATACATAATGCCCCCCCCGTATTATTCACTCTAAAATATTAATTATTGTTTACAAGGTACCAAAGTGGGATTAAAAACAATATTTCTTTTTCCCTGTTTTCAGGGAAGAAAATGCCTCATTGCTACCTTTTTGGAGGAAAAACAAGTAACGTTAAGATGGTGTAACCAAACTGCAGTCTGAAACAAACAACATCGGCACGATGATGCCAAGAAACAGGAGATATTGCCACGTGTTGTCTAACGTAGGAGAGAATTTTCATCCTGTTATGAGCAAATCGATGAGACATTGTCTTCCATTCTAAGGTTGCATCAAGCCATAGAAAAGAATGACAATACGCGTCCGGGAACCTATATCAGCCGATGACTCAGAAGACTGTCTGATGACTCAGAAGACTGTCACCTGAAAAATTTTTACATATGGCTTAATCTACATAATGTCGTGCTCGATGCGTGATTTCTCTCAGTTCTGTTTAAAAGCAATTTCTGCAAAAAACCCTCTAAACTTTTCTCCTTTTGACATTCCACAGACTGATGTCGTTTCAGGTTTTTAATTAAGGTGTAGGATTTGTTGCAACCTTGGCATTGGTATCTTACAGCTAAAAAAAAAGTAGAGTTAGAAAAATTAAAAATATATGTTTGAATTTACATATCTATTAGATCAATTTTACAGCTAGAGAAAGATTTAGTTGTTGAGGATGATTTGTACACTGGTGTACAGTAGTACACATTATTACAACAATACAAAGATAAAAAATACAAAAAAAGACAGCTCTATTATAGTCCAGTAACTGAAGACCTAAAAGTACCCAAGGCTGGGTAGGTCTTCGCGGATGCTTTCGAGCGAGAAAAAGTTTATCACGATTCCGACGTGGGATCCAGCTGAAAATAGCCACCCAAAGTCCCAAAAATGAGTTTCCCGCGAATATCTGTCAAAATATGGGAATAAGAGAATTTTTGTTTGGACAAAAAATAAAGATAAACTCAAAATCTACAAAAATGATCCCCATCATTTTTTTGCAACACCAAAATTTTTCGCAAAAACGGCCGTCAAAAAATCCGTTACATTCCACACTAGACAGATGTGGTAGTGGGCTAAAAAATGCAGAGGGGTAAAACAATTTTTTATTAAAACGCAAGAAAGATGGTGAAGGAAATTTTGTGGGATCATTGAACACTTGCTAAGGTCTCATTATAAAAAATAAATGTTAATAACAAACCATTTTTTTTAAATATTAATAAATTAATAAGATACTTTAAAATATTGTGAAAAAAACTTTGACCGCTTTTTTTAATATTCTAGAAAAATCAGAATGGACTCAAACTCATATGCAATGATAGGAATGGATTTTCTCATTCCGATGAACTTTGAATGATTAAAAAACGTACATTATTGCCCGAGTAATGGAAAAATTCGTCCGCCCGCTTATAAGTGAATACACGATAGCGGCGTTCTAGAGGTAGAGAGGGGACTTTTGGGTCCCGTTATCTCAAAAGCTATCAATTTTTCGAAATAAATTATAAGGACCATTTTTGTAGACTACAAGTAGATCTTCATTTTTTGTCCAAACAAAAATTCTCCATATTTTGGCAGATATTGGCGGGAAACTCATTTTTTGGGCCTTCAGGGGCCATTTTCAGCCCTTTCCCACTTGATAATATTGATAAACCTTTTTTTCGCTCAAAAGCATCCTAAAGACCTTAGAATTACGCCACAAGGGAAAACTGTATAGATTTATTTACAGCTTTTTCCCTTTTTTACTGGACTATTTGGCTAGGAGGTGTAAATTGGAAAAACTCGATAAAAAAATCATTAGAATTTGTATCTAATTTGTTGGTAATTAGTTGCTTAAATGAGGATTTTGTTGCTTCCGCTGCTATATTGATATAAAGATAGCAGACATTTTTTGATAAATCGTTAATTAAGTTTTGACTGTATCACACGATTTTGTTGCTAATTTATTGCTATAAATTAGCAACATCAAAATATAAGTTTTTTTTTAAACATGCTACTTTGATCTTCATTTTTCACCACCTAATCAACGGCTGTGATTTTGTTGCTGTGCAGGCAAGCACTTAATTGCTTTTATAGTACAAGCAACAAAATAGTTTCCAATGATCCACCGATATTTTGTATATTTTTCAAATTTTCCGTTACATGCTACCTTAAATTTTATTTTTCACCACGTTATCAAAGTCAGTGATTTTGTTGCCGTGGCAAGCATTCAGTTGCTGCTGTAGTACCAGTAAATTTAAATATTTATACAGGGTTCCCCATAATTTGCTTAGTAAAAACGTTAAACCTTAATAAAACTAAAAAATT
>JAHBCN010016806.1:12500-15000 GCA_019359885.1 Listronotus oregonensis | reverse complement strand
TACGTCTTTTATACGTCTTAAATAATTACAATTTCTGTTTTATTACTTACTGTTTCAATATCACTTGTATCAGAAATTCCTACGATCCTGCAGATAATTTCTTTGGACTCTCCTTCTCTAAAAGTCGATATTGGGTAAAGGGTTTTTGAAAATATGTCATCTTTGTTTGGTATGCTCATTCTGTTCGACATTCCAACCGTCTAAAAAAAGTTGCATAATTTCTCAAAGTTAATAAGATAATTTACAAAAATACATAAAAACAAATAACATAACTATGGCTTTGTAAATTAATGTTTTGTAAAAAAGATAATAAAACCAATTTAAAGCAACCGTTTATATAACATAAACTTAATTCAAATACAACTAATAAATCGTAAAACATATTTTAATAAAAAATTAATTATGTAACACAAAACTTAGTTTAAATATATGTTTTAATTGGCCAAAAATTAATCAAAATTTACCATTTTAAATTTACATTGCAAAAGTTAATAGTCATCAATATCTTTATCAGTTTGGACAATAGACAAATTACATCTGATATTTTGGTCATATCCGTCCATTTGTTCGTTTAAGGGGTCATTCATTAATAACGTAAGAATGGTTTTAACGATTTTTAACCCCTCCTACCCCCATGTAAGGCTACATAAGATTTCTCGAATCCTCCCTCCCTCTTCTTACGTAAGATTCAATCTGGTTTTTTTGAGTAATAAAACGTTGTTCAAAAAGGATCGGTTACACTAAAACGTGTGGGGATGCTAGTTCTTCATCGGGCGCCTTTACAGGTGGCGGATAGGGGAATGCCTCCCAGATATGGGTGGTATCGAGGAAATGAAATACTCGAGGCGGACCAAAACTAGCACCTAGGCTGCGACGGCTTCCATGTTAGGAGCGGCAATCCTCCAACGACATGATGAAGGGCAGCAGCTTTATTATAAATGAGAAGAGACTATTGAAAAATAACTTCCCCAAAGGCTCAACATCAGCAACTCTCAAGCGACAATCGTATTATAATTTAACCGGCTGGGGCACTGCGCATGGAAGGCGATGGTAAACCATCATAAAACATATTACCTAGTAGAAATTTATCATCGCAAAGTCAAACAAAGAAATGGGCCTCAGTCCCGGCAGACCTTAAATGGTCAGAGGCTGCTAAGAATCCCCGGGTGGCCTATTAAGATTTGTACCTGGAACGTTGGAACCATGTATGAGACAGGCAAAATATACAATGCCATTAGAGAAATGGGCAGACTCTCAATAGACATAATGGGAATAAGTGAGATGCGCTGGACCGATTCTGGACAATGCGTTATAAATGACCACTAAATATATTTGTCAGGAAACAATGAGGGAAATCACAGAGATGGAGTGGGGATCATTTTAAAGAACACCTGGCAAAACACGTGACAAGTTTTAGCTCAGTATCTGACAGGATAATAGTTGTTTGATTGACAATTAGTAGTTACTAACACATTTTTAAACTACCATCACGGCGACTATATACCTGGAAATCACCGCAGGATTCCCCAGGCCTCGTGATCAGAAATCAAGTCGAATATATCCTAATCAACAAAAGATACAGAAACTCGATAAAGTCGGCGAAAACATACCCAGGTGCAGGCATTAAGTCGGATCACAATCAACTAGTTGCCTCATAAAAAAGTCAAGGAAGCGGCAGGAATGTACAAACCGAAATCACCCGGATGTATAACAGACAATCAAGATTACCCAATACTTGACATAGAACAAATCAAATCTACCTGGATGCAATATGTGGAGGGAACCTTTAATGACAACAGAAATAACATCCCCCTCAACGTTGATAGTAATACAGGACCTCCAATAATGCAAGAAGAGGCAAGAGCCGCAATCAAAGGGACGAAAGATGGTAAGGCAGCGGGACCAGACAATTTTTACTCCGAATTTCTAATACTAATGGACGACCAGCAAATCAAATGAATGACAGCAATATTCAATAATATATACCCTTCAGGAAAAATCCCCCAAAGCTGGTTGAAGTCCACGTTCACAGGTTACCTAAAAATCAACTGCGAAAAAACCGCAATCAAAGGGACGAAAGATGGTAAGGCAGCGGGACCAGACAATTTTTACTCCGAATTTCTAATACTAATGGACGACCAGCAAATCAAATGAATGACAGCAATATTCAATAATATATACTCCTCAGGAAAAATCCCACAAAGCTGGTTAAAGTCCACGTTCACAACGTTACCTAAAAATCAACTGCGAAAAAATGTGGGGACTATAGGATTATCAGCCTCATGAGCCATCTTCTAAAAACTTTTTTAAAAATAATACATAAAAGAATATATAGAAGAGTTTGGTTTTCGGGATGCATTGGGCGAAAGAGATGCACTTTTTGCAACTCAGGTTCCGTTTCAGCGCTGCCGAGACGTCAATTGTAACTATCAAATGGCGTTCGATAGAGTAAGACATGATGTATTAATGTCAATTTTAGAAAACATCGGACTAGATGATT
>JAHBCN010016806.1:0-7500 GCA_019359885.1 Listronotus oregonensis | reverse complement strand
ATGCGAATTGAAGAATTTTTGTTTTAACAAAAAATGAAGATTGCCGTGTTATCTACAAAAATGGTCCAAATATATTTTTAAAGTTCATTTCAGCTTCACTTATAAGCGGGCGGACGAATTGTTCCATTACTCGGGCAATAATGTACATTTTTTAATCATTTAAATTATTAATAAATTATATATGAGTTTGGTCCATTCTGAATATCAAAAAAGCGGACAAAGTTTTTTTTACAATATTTTGTTATTAATTTATTGACATTAAAAAAAAATGGTTTCTTATTAATATTTATTTTTTATAATGAGACCTTAGCAAGTGTTCAATGATCCCATAAAATTTTCCTCCCTTTTTCTTGCGTTTTGATAAAAAATTCTTTTGCCCATTTGCATTTCTTATCCGTTTCCGGCTATCTATCCAGTGTGGAATGTTATGGATTTTTCGACGGCCGTTTTTGCGAAAAATATTGGTGTTGCGAAAAAAAATAAAAACCATTTTTGTAGATTTCGAGGTGATCTGTATTTTTTGGGCAAAACAAAAATTCTCTAATTTGCATATTTTGGCAGATATTCGCGGGAAACTTATTTTCGGGACTTTGGGGGACATTTTTAGCGGGTTTTCCCCCTTTGGAATCGTAATAAACTTTTTTCGCTTTTTAAAACATCCGCAAAGACCTAAGAATTGGCCACAATTCTGTACAGATTTATTTACAGCTTTGGGTACTTTCAGGTCTTCAGTTACTGGACTATAACTAGACATCTGAGGTACCGCCTCAGGCTCCTCTAATGCCTACCAGTTTAAAATTATAAAAAAAATGACAGTTGCTTGTTTTCTTTTTTACATTTCGTTAAATTGTAAATATAGGCAAAATACGTATAAGAGAAAACAATGCTCTGTTTGACAAATACTTTAATTTATAGGTTATATATCTCTATTTTTTCCAAATTATCTTGGTAAGTACCAAGATAAATCATCTGTTCTTTAAGTTAAATGATTTTTATCATATTTTAATAAAATTATTGTTTTTAAGAGTACCACATTTCTTGGCTATACGCAGTTTTTTACAGTTTCTCTTAAAATTTTTATCTCTAAACCTCAAGAATAAAAGCCCTGGAGTACCAGAAATTCCTGAGGATTGGTTTAAAGTAAAATCAGATCACAAATTTTTTAAATTCTTATTAAGTTGGACCTAAATGTCATTTTAAATTTAAATGTTATCATACTTGTTCAATGGACGTTTTTTTTTAAAATTTTTTAAGTTCTTAAAAAGTAAAAAATTAGCGTAAAAATTTTAAATTACGTAATTTATTTTATAAAAAAAGTCTTTAAAAATTTAAAGCTTTTAAAAAGCTTTTTTAACATCTTTATTTAACATTGCCGTTCTTTATCATTTATCATTATAGCTTTACAGCTATCTAAAGAATGTAATAAAATAAATAATTCATAAAAATTAGTGGCGAGGCGTAGGCAGATTTAAATTTGTCTATTGGGAAGAGTTTTTTCACTGTAAGCATGATTTTTTTATTATTATTTTTTTAAAATGTTTTCGCCCAAATTTTCAATTTAATAAATTTTAATAATAAAAAATGTGTTGTATTTCTCTACTCCAAATCTTCGCCACTGATAATAATTTCCGAGTAAATTTGGTATTGTAAAATATATGAGTATGGTATTGTAACCAACCAAAAAAAAGAGTATAGACATTTTGTGTTATTTAGTGTCCCATTAATTTTTTTAATTTTAAATAATGTAATTTGAATGCATCGCGAAAACGGTATGCCTTAATTGTTACCCTGGTACTGACACGACAACGCCTAAAACAAGTCTCTGTTCTTACACTATATTTAGGCAAATAAATTCCAACGCCCTTTAAAATAATAAACAATATATTGCACTTACTATTTTAGGTCATTGCCTAAGTTACAAACTACCTGGTTTGTAAAGCACGGTGTCGATATTTTTGTGTTTGAAAGTATGGTCACTGTTAACACACGAAACAGATAGCGTTAAACAGCAGACAAATTCAGAACACTAACAACCCAATCAATGATCTGTTTTTTGAAATAGCCCCAGAAAAAAAATATTGATTAAAAAATGTAACCCATTTAGCCAGCAAATGTACCAAAACCCTTAATTATTGCTTTATTCAGTTTTTGAGAATTTCTAATTATTTGAATGACCGAGAGAAGAATTATGCAATCTATAAATAAACTAGTAATTTAAATTTCGTGTTATTTGTATTAATTAAAATATCAGATACACAAAGAAAAGTTTTACATCTATGGGATAATTTCACCCAATCGTTAAAAGCGTTTTTTATCTCATTTAAGTAGACTACGAACGTTTTTACCAAACTTCTAAAATGTTTAGCAAGCTGTCGAAACAAATTAATTTAGATATAGCCTGTGTCCTTGAACCTATTATTAATCTCAGATTATATTCAGGACCCTGACGATTATTAGGAAGTAAGATATGGGGTTGAAGCTTAAATGCTGGCGCTGAAGATACATTATACTAGCCAATAAATAGAAAAAATTGCAACTAGTGTTATATTGGCTTTGTTTAAGAGTTTAAAGAATCTTGATTGCAAATGAAATGGCACACATAACATGGGATTCTGGTTCTCGAACGATTTTTTTAAAAATTTGAGTAAGTTGTTCGGTAGGTCAATAGAAACATCTTTTAAATAGGACATTCTTGTGCATGCCTACAGGGTAACCCAAAAAAATACTGAGAAATTAAAACTTCCCTGTTCTTTAATACTAATTTAAATGCCTAAAATGTCTGACTTATTATCTTAATCCAACAAAAAAATATTTTACATACTTGCTTAAAGTTATAAAAATGTGATTTGTTATTTAACACATACCGGGTGCTCCAGTGTCGAAAAAATAAACATGTTTATGCCAAGTAGTGTTCTAATTTCATAATATATTTGAATATATTTTCAGAATTTTTACTATTCTTTAATTTTAAATATCCCCACATATTTGGGACAATAAACCAAAGTATTTTAACTTAGATTTACCTTAATAAACTGTCAGAAATGTATTTATTCTGAAAAGGTATACATGTATATAACGATATTAACATTTTAGTTGGCATAAAACATATTATTTATTCGATAATGTACCACCTTGTATGTGTTAAATGTTAAATCAAATTATTTTAACTTTAAACAAATATATTAAATATTATTTCGTTGTTTTAGACAAAAGCACTCTTTTTATGCGTTTATATTGGAATTAATAAACAGTTAAGGTGGCGTTTCGCCATGTTAAATCTCCATAAGAACATTACTGTCTTTTAGACCAGGCGACTCTAAAACTTGGCAAAATAAATAAAGGATCACCTTATATTTACATAAATAAGACATGTATCTTTCTCGTAAAGACATATAATAAAAAAAAACTAAGTTTTAATGCTTTAAAAACAAGGTTGAAAACCACTTAAGAATTGAGTTGGATTTTTCGGTAGTTAAAATTAAATATTTTCGGTATAAGACATTTATTTCGCATTATAACTCTTTACTGTGATTTATAGACATTTAGTTGTAACCAAGTAACAAAAATAATATGTTTTATTATGCCTTTTTTCATATACGTTGCTCTTTTTATTGTATATTTTAATAGTTTATCCCATATTCGATGTATTTAGAACGGAGCGGATTAAAGGATAGCTTAATTCAAATAACGTACACTTCAAAGAAGGACAGAAGACTGCGTGTTACTAGGTGAGAGTAAAACATAGCGACTTATAAGGAATCTGCCCGAAAACAACTTTTCAGAACTTCAGGTATTTTCAAGTAGATGGCGCAGTCAAATAAAACGTCGGGGTCCGTAGACAGGCCCGTACTAGTAAGATTTGTCGCTTAATTTAATTTGCGACATTATTTGTTATTTAACACTTTCAAACAAATACCTTTTAAAGGCAGCCTTGCTGGTCGCCCGTGCGAACAAGTGTGCGAAAGAGAAACAAGATTAGCAGTATAACATCTCTTCGCTCTACGTGCCGATTGTCGGCAGGGAGGGAACGTAACCCAATATCACCTGATAGAAATTTTCTATATTTAATTTTCCTAGGTAAAATTGTGGTCGGACTAAAAAATATAAGCAGATTTAAACTTGACTTTTTTTAGTCCGACGAGGTTTTCACCCAGAAAAATTAAATCAGATATTTCTCTAGATATTCTTATTGAAACCGATATTATTATTGAAAACGATTTCCAGCGGCGTCCGTTATTAAACCTATCTTCGTAGGGGGGATCGTAGGAAAAATTTATGGGAACTTGTAAATTTAATGCTCGGCCGACGGTCAGCGCGAACTTGGCTATATAAATAAAAATATATGCCATACGCGAATAGTAGTTACTAGCTTTGGTGAAGTTAATATAATTTCATTGACATAGCTACGTTCGACTGAGCGTGACCCATGCACTAAATTATTATCACTATTATCTTCACCGGGGTGCAAATTTATTGCTTAACGGTGAGACATTTTTGTTTCGACCTTCGAGTGTATACCTACAGCACCCTTAAGTAGTATTCCCTTGGCAGTGCGAACAAACGTGCGGAGAGGAAGAAGAATCACCTTTTTCTCCCCGCTCCAAGGTGTATTGGTTGAAACCTCCTCATCAGCTTATCATCACGTTGAAGGGGAGAGAAAGGTTATAGTGTGATTTTTCTTCCTCTATCGCAGTGAGGCACGTCAAGGCTGCCTCTAGTAGGTATATGCTTGAGGGTTTCTACACAACTTTTAAAAACTTTAATTGGTTTTATTTGTTAACGGTTTTTAGTCAATGGCATCAGCTATCATAAGTATGTGTAATTAATGTTCATTACACGAAGCAAATTTTTAGTTCAAAAAAAACAAAATTCGGATTACTCAGTTAATAAGGCTAATTTGTTTAAAGCGTAGTTTTACATAATTTCATATAACTATATAAGTTATTTCAGTATTTAAGTCTGTAATGACATTTGACTTTTACATTTTTAACATATTTTGGGTAATAAGATTAATATACAAATAAACAATAAAATATGATAAATTCAGTTTTTATTTACAAAACACATAAAAAAAATGTTTTAATTTATTTTACATATATATGCCCACATTGACAAACTGCGGCGATTTCTTGAAAAGTGTGTTTTGGAAATTTTTGACGATTTACTAACGTCGGTGGGAGCAAGTCGGCTAAAATATTTTCAGGGTGGTGGTTATACCAGAAGTAGGTCAAAAACATCTTCAATTCATGCACTTTCGAACAATATGCAATAACCACAATTTGCTTAAAAACAGCAAGAGTTATTTGTCAACTTTATCAAGATGGGCATTTTTTTCCTTTGTGGGGGTCATGGGCACCAATCATTGAATTTGTATATTTTGATTTCAGATTAAAATAAAAAAAAAAATGTTGTCAGTTTCATGATTTTTCAAAAAGTTATTTTAGTTCGAAGTCAGAAAATTAAAAATAAAAAAATAACAAAAAAATTCTTAGGGCCAAGTTCAAAATATCTGAGTGGACCACATAGCAGATGGCCCCACCTATCTCAGATTTATGTATGTTTACTCATGTTTTTGAACACCTTGTATATTATTTTATTTTTAGGTTCTACACAAGATTTCATGCATCATGTCCTCTACCTAAATCTTGACATATTTAAGTTTTGTACACAAATTTTTGAAAGCCGTTATTTAATCTGAGTTTGATTTATTGGTAAAAAGAACCTACTTTAATAATTTTTAAAAAATATTTTAATAGCTTATTATATGTGTTTAAAAAAAAAAGATTGAAAATAAAATTAAAAACTAACTAGAAAACATTTTTTTGTAAAAGTTTCAATTTTTTTAATGCTATCTTGTTTAGCATTAAAATAAGGGCAAGTTTGTATAAGGATGCCTATTCCGAAAATGTTTAGTTTTTGGTAAATTATTACATACCTAGTTTAATATTTTTATATACTCCCATTTGGTTAAAATATTTTATTCTTAGTTGAGTTATGACGGTGACATTTATATAGGGATTGTTTTTTAACGCCATTATAGTGAGCTCCGAGTATTATGGAATCGCCATGAAAAATATTAAAGTGGCAATATATCGAATCCAAAAATTTTCGTAATGGACAACCTTACACAAACTTGCAAATATAAGATAAAATATAGATAAAATTATAAATTCGGGGGTTTCCCTTTAAGAACAAATATTTTTGGCAATTTTTTAAATTTCCATTTTTAATCTCATTTCTTAAACACCCTTTTTAATAAGTTATTAGAATACTGTAAAATCTCCTTGAATTAAGGATGTAAACATCAGTTTTGATGTAAAAACTTAAATATGTCAAAAACGCTTAGATTTAAAATTTTTAAGATAATGAAATTTGCCTAAAATCTTGTGTAGGAATTTTTAAAATAAAATAATATATTTGGGAATTTTTTTAAAATCAGCTAGTTGACACCTACTTTTGGTATAATCAAGGCCCGCAACTTGAAAATATTTTAGCCGAGTTGTCGCTATCGACGTTAGTAAACCTTTAAATTTTAAAGCTTGCCTGTCAATCGTTGCAGTTCGTTGTGGGACACCCAAAACTATTTATTTTAAGTTTTATTTTTGATATAAAACCCAATTACAAAATATATCATCTTCTAAAGCGAACTGAAGCTAGTCTTAAAGAGGATTGTTTTCTTTTCGTGGATTATGTTTGCTCATAAAACTCTCAGTTTGGATTTTAACTCTCGGTAATAATGGTGGTATCTTGAAACAGTGCAACTTATTTAGGTAATGTGGATATCCTGAATTATCTTAACCCTTTTTTGTCATGGGCATTTCAGCAATAAACCTCCTGGCCTTTTTAAAATATTCTGTTTTATAACTGGTACTTTTGGTTGTATATCCTAAAATATCAAAGATGAATAATATTAGTATTGACCTATGTCCAGGGTTTTCGTATATTTTATATAGTTTACTAGCTTTTCGCCCGCGTGGGGTTAAACGATTTTGGCTTTTCTTTTTTTATTTTCCCGTCTCGCAAAAAAAATTATATATTCCATACATGGAAGAATATTCTTTTGTCTAGCCTTTTTTAAATTTGATCTTGACGAGTCAAGGATAAAAAAATGAATGGGTGATCATGATTTTATTTTATTTTATTTTCAAATTAAACCCCTATATATTTTTTGATTATGACAAATATTATCTCTAATATTAGATATTTTTTGTTTAATAAAATAAAAAATAAATAAAAAAATTGTAATTGTATTTTTTATTAAATTGTTAATATTTTTCTTTAATAGGCACTTTATTCCGCTTTGGTTTGTAGAATAACATATTATTTAAATATTAAGTTTTATAGATAATATAAAACAAATTTAGACTAATAACCCCCCAAAAAAATCGCACACATCTACATGTATTTCAAGTGTACTCGAGGGCGGATTGGGGAAATTCTTATGGGGGGGGGTCCTTAGGCAGGATAACCAGGGTGTGGTATTATTGGCGCAACCCTGTA
>JAHBCN010016805.1:0-19232 GCA_019359885.1 Listronotus oregonensis | reverse complement strand
CCTTTATTTCTATTTAAGATAAATCTGTTTAATATCAGTTAAATATGCAACATAATAAATATAAATCAAAATCCATCGCAATTAACACAAAAAAAGAAATTTTAGAGAAAACAAGTTGAAGCTCTAAAATCTGTTCATTATTGATTGAGAAAAACACCTGGTAAGTAATCATGATTGCCGACTTTTTGAACCAATGCAATACATTTTTTGTTGTTGTAAGCAGAGCTGTCGCAATTACTTTTAAAAAGTAATCCAATAACAATTACCAATTACTCTTTTAAATAGTAGTAAATTACGATTACCAATTACTAGCATGTTTGTTAAAAGTACTTCATTTATCAATTAAAACTAATAGTAATTGAATATTTTAGTAATTACTCTATTTCAATTAACACATATATTAAACACGATATACTAAACAAATAAAATATTTATACTAATATGCATCAAACGCGCACTTCACAATTCAAACTGCTTTCTCGGCAAGTTCAACATTAAATGACTCTAAAATAAAAATCTCTTTTTATCCTACCCCAAACATCAACAGACTTTTTCACAAAAAAATATAAAAACAAAAGCATAAATCAAAATAATAAAACGCCTAGGGGCGTGCCAAATTAAAGCGGCCCGCCGTGTTTCAAGATGCTCTTTCTGGCTGGCCAAAATACCGGCAATTTTTCCATAAAGAAAACTTATTAAATGTTTCGTAGTAATTCCAATTGTTTATTAGGTAATTAAATTAATTTCTAAGTAATCGATTACTTTATAAGTAATTCAATTACTTTCTAAATAGTTGAATTACTTGTGATTCGTGAAAATCAATTACCGATTACGATTACATTATCCTATTAATTAAATATCCAAAAACACTTACCTTTTCCGAAAAGTAATTGAATTAAAGTAATCCAATTACTGAGAAGTAATTGAATACGATTTTTCAATTATTTTAATTCAATTACCGACAACTCTGGTTGTAACCATGGTATGGTTACCGACTTTCAAATAAATGCAATCCATTTTTTGTTCAGGTGTTTTTGTCTAACAAAAAAGAACAGTTTTTACTATTCTACTTTTTAAATAAACAAATGAAAGTGACACCTATCCACTGACTAAAAATCTAAGGTGTTTCAATATCCGTATTAGCTCTGCTTGCTTTTCTATTCGCTTTTTTCCAAAATGTAATATTGGACGACGAGGCATTGTGGATACGTGTGGTTGGCGACTCGTGACGTCAATATCGTTTTGGCGCCAACGATTTATATTTAAATTTTAAATACTTCTAGTTCTGTTATAAAATTTCGTTTAAAAAAATATTTGGCTGAAGTGTTACTTAGGTATAAAAAGTTATTTTTAGCCAAAAAAAAAAATATGTTCAGGCGGCGTATTCTGACACACACACTGACTTTTGCCACGACTTTATGTAATTATTAGGTAATCGTTTACAAAACGAATAAAGCCGATTGTAACAAATTTTCAAGTATCTTAAAGATTTTTTTTTCGGCAACGTTACGTTTTGAAGATATTACTTGTCATCATACTTGAAAACCAAACTAACCGCACTTTTACTGATATTTCGCCTCCTTTTTACATGAAACTAGTGATTTTTTTAGTAAACTATCTTACTCAAAAAACAAAAATATCACAAAATAGTGTTTTTATGTACTGAACCACTTTATTTAAAAAATTACAAAGCTTTACTTTCCCTGTTTGAACAATAAAATCGAAACAGTTCTTAGTAAAACACATGGATCTAGCTTAGAAAAAGTAAAGCTCTATGATTTATCAAAAAAAAAAAAAAAATCGATATATACATAAGAGGGCATCCATTAATTACGTGAGGTATTTGAAAGGGGCGAGGAGGGGGATTCGAACCGAATCTCACCTATTCTTACGGCAAATATTACGTATTTTTTTCCGCAAGACACAGCGAAAAATTGCGAGAAAACTAAGTTAAAATAAGTAAAACAAGTTTCTCCACTAAAATATAGCTAATACTCCAATCATTATAGCAAAATAAAAGGTAATTTTTGTAATTAATGTTAACAGATAGCTGACTGCGCCATGACATCCGCAATAACCTGCAGATTACCAAAATCAAAAATCCAACCAATTTTTTTTTTGGTAATTTTTTTAAACAATTATTATTAAAAAAGGACCTTCTTTTCGTTTTTTTTCTTAAATATAACTAAAAGTACTGGCTATATCGCGACGCGACTCGATAAAATGCATCAGGCATACTTTACATGTAATCAAATTGAAACCCGCCCATCTAGGTGACGCGACGCGGCGCGACGCGGCGCGACCCGATACTTTACATGTAGGTGATGCGTCGTATAGTTTATTTCAGCTAAGATTTGAATTTAAAGCCGTTATAATTAATCATGGCGGACTATGATGTGTCATTATTTAGTTACTAGATATTTTCTTTGCAGGGTCGGATTAAGGTTTCTTGATTAAAATATCTTGTCCGCCACATTTTTTATTAAATCGACATTATGTTGTTCTTTGCTTAAAGAACAAATGGGTACACCAATTATTATGAAAAAATTGTTTTGACTCTGCGGCTAAAGTATAGCTTTTCAGCCTTCTTAATCTTAAGTTATTTTTAGGCCAATATTGGATAGCCTAAACCCCAGAAACAGATTTAAGGCACCAACCCAAGCAGTGGGTTACCACCTGTAAAGTAAGGGCATTAAAGAAAGTGTGCCTGGGTAGGGGGGGGGGGCGGAAGAGGGGTTAGATGTAAAATTAAATACAAATTTGTGACTAAGTATAATATGGTTTATTTTTTATCAAAGACAAAGACAAAAAGTTAATTAATGTTAACACCCAATCGGGCTTACACAGGTCCAAAGGTTTGAGTACAATTTGCAAATATAATAAATAATAACCAGGAAAACATAGGTTCTTTTGGCTGGACCGATTCTTCATTTTGCATAATTTCTTCTTAATGAAGATTATGTGGTTTTTCCATCAATGTCGGCGATTTTATCCGGTCTATAAGAAAAGCCCATACTTTTCAATAGTCTTTAAAGACTTGTTTAACTACCATCATATAGCTGCTTGTCAAGAAGACGATTGTGTAGGTTGGGTCACATGTAATTCTACAAAACAAAACATAATTATATCGTTAAGTTAATGCAAAAAAATATTATAACTCAACACTAAAGGTACGGAAACATAAAGAAAACAAATATTAATTTTTGTAAATTTCTAAAATTTGGTATTAGCTGGAAGAATAGACCAAAGAAACTTGGACCATTTCCTTTACATGAATGTTTGAATTTTTTTCTTGGGACAACTATCTTTTCTTGTTCAGAGGTGATACAAACATAAAAAGCAATATTTAAACCTAAGGTGGTATTTTTGAAGCAAACAACAAAGTTCAGTGAAAACCCTCAAGCACTAAATGATGAATGGAGATGAATTTCTCCAATAAATTTTTAATTGGTTGTGGAAGTTTATTTTTTTACCCTTTTAGGATAAAAAACCAAATGCAAAAAAGTGATTTATGGCAAACTTAAATAAATACTACAAACGTAGGTAAATACACATATAACGAAGGTATTCACCAACACCTTAAAAATTTCCTTCAATTAGTTGTTTACTTAGTATTACATTTTACCCCAGGTAAATATTTTGTTAAAAAGTGTTTATTTACATTAAGAAAAAAATCTAATTAATTATTTAAAATTTTAAAAATATTAACCTTTGCATTGAAAAAAATTTACTTACTTGCAGAATACATTCATATTTTGTTTCGATCTTTTAAACTATCACCCTTCTGATTTCTACCATAGGCCTCTTTCACATAGTGTCAACAATCTTCTTTGGTCCATTTTTATACTTTATTACAGACGGAAGAAATTTAAAACTTTAGCCATTTCCTAATAAAATGTATTGATTAGTAGGTGTACTTATTTATATATATTTTTTTTAATAAAAAAAAGATTGAAAAATTTAAATTATGAATATTATTTGAAAGCTGTAAAAATATTTCTTATATTTTAGCTTTTCTTTTTAGTCTTATATAAACCTGTAGGTAAGATATCATCCAATTAGTGTTTTTTTTTAAAAGTGCCCGATGGCGTTTTAAAAAATTTGGTGGTCGCCAAAACATCAAGATTGCTTTTTAATAATGGACATGAGTTAAGTTGTGAGTTTTATGAATTTGGGAGAAAAAGTTTTAAAGTATTGTAAACTAAGGAACGAGCTGTTTCGCTCCACGATTTATCGTTATTTGGAAAATAGTCCATATGTCCTCAAATTTGTACATGCCTTAATTTAACCAAGATGAATGTTAGATGTAAAAGAAAAACTACTCTCTTTATCAAATCTTAAAAATACAAAATAAATAGAAAAATCCAGGTTTAGCGCTTTTGTAACCTTTCTTTTATTTTTATTTTTTTTTGGAAAATGTTTAAAACAGGCCTAACCTGTGACAAATTATCTATTTGAAAAAAAAAAGAAATTTTTAAGCAAAGAAACTACCTTGTCCTGCTTTTAAAAAATTTTTGTTCACCTCTAATTTCAAAACTGTTGAGACTATTGTTTTAAAATAATAAAAAAAGGAATCCAACCAACCAAAATAACCCAAAAAAACCAAAGATTATTTAAAAAAATATTTAAAAAGTATAAATACATTCTAATTCTAAAGATCCAAAACTTACTAATCCAATCCTTATCCACTAATTTATTGAGGCGTTGTAAACCTACTTTCGAAAATGGAATAAAAACGGCAAAAGGGAGTTCCCCACCCACTTTGCATTTTTGGTTGAGCCAAAGTCTATAAAAATTTACACATAAATTTAACATAAAAATGTTATTTTTAAAATAAAAAATTTTTAAGGCATTTTGTATTATGGTATAATTTACCTGAAGAGGGCTTAAATCACAGTGTTCAAAAATAGTTATAAACATTTTTTACAAATTTTGGGCCAATTTATTACCATGTAGAAGATTATATGATGTTCCTAAAAATAATATTAATGTTTGAACTAAAACAGTACCTTTAATATAACACTTAAGCAGCAAATGGTTTGCTAAGTTTTAAAAAATCATAATTATAAACATAGTGATTAATCTAGCAGTACTCTAACTTCCAATGTACAGCAGCTCATAAATATAAATTTAAGATGTTATTTAAAACTACCAATTTCCCAAACCCCTTTGAAGTACATGGGATACAGTAATCATGATCATCCATTACTATTCCTAAAAATATAAAAATAAAATTAAAAAACTTTTCTGCTTATTAATAAATATTACTTACTTTTTCAGAAAAAATTTTCTGTTAAATAAAATAAAGTTCAATACCATATTTGTTCAACGCTATATATAAATAATCAAGAAACATAAATAACACCAAACTATCAAAAAAAGCACAAAACTGGCTAAATATTCCAAAGAATGAAGCAAAATTAGCATCAGCTTTAACACGTCAATATCAAAAAAAATAAAAATCCAAAATCCCCCCGTTTAATGAACAGAGCAAGTAAACTAACTGATGGTTTATATCGCTCTTTAAAAGTTTATGATTAAAAAAGAGGCAAATATAATCGTGTTTTAAATTATTTATTTTTAATTTGGGTTCTTTTCTGGTCTGGTAACTTTTATATTTTGAGAACCTAAAAAACGGTTGGCATTTTGACAAATAAGGCTTTAAATTCAAATCTTAGCTGAAATAAACTATATCGCATCGCGCCGCGCCACGTCCCTGTAATGGGCGAGCACCTTTAAAGTTGAGATTAAAGCTACAAATTATATATCTCACATTTTCATATAAGTTTGAAGAACATTGTTAAAAATGCTTGTGAACCTAGCGCGTGACGTACTGAGTCGACCGTGGAGGGGGCACCGCGCCCGATGCCCACAGCCCGTCCCTCGCTTCTCCTTTGTTGCTGAATGCCCCCTCCACGGTCGACTAAGTACGTCTCGGTCGCGAATTTTCGCGCCATGTTCACAAGCATTTTTAACAATGTTCTCCAAACTTATATGAAAATGTGCGATTCAATTCGTGTTAATCTAACTTTAAAAAGCCGTTTTAAAAAATTCAAATCGGACCATTTGTCTCCAATATTCACGGCACTTGCAAGATAAGGGCCTAATTTGCTTATAGTGCGATTGAATAAAAACTATTAATGCGACAAATTTCATCTTTCTGCAGCTCAAAGTATTATGTTATTGACTATCATTTCCCAAAAAATCAGCCCTCAATATTAAAAATTAACGGAGAAACGAATTTTTGAAAAAAGGTCTGTTTTAAGCGCTTTTCCGGCTTTTCTAGGTAAAAAATGGTCTGATCGGGATTTTTCAAAAGCCATTCTTTAGGTTTTTGAATTCTCAACGGTCTTTTATGAGTAAAGTGATATAGCCAGTACTTTTTGTTACATTAAAAAAAAAAGAAAAAAAGGTCTTTTTTTAATAATTATTGTTTAAAAAAATTACCTGAAAAAATAAAATGGTTGGATTTTTGATTTTAGTTAGATTATTCCAGAAGTCATGACGCAGTCAGATATCTGTTAACATTAATTACCAAAAAAACCTATAATGATTGGCCTATAATATGATAAGCTAATCTTACACAATGATATTTTTTCACTAAGATTCTAGACAACATTCTTAGTAGTTTTAAATACTAGTCTTATATAAAAATAATTAAGCAATTATTTTTTTTTCAATAAATCCAACGCAATTAGGCACGGATAAACATATTTGCTTTAAAAAAACGCATTTTGAAAAATCTAACGTGAGATTAGGAGGGGAGGGGGAGTCGAGCCAAATCTCACGACATCTCACCAAGAGCAGCGGGGGATCAAAAAATTTCAAAAATCGCCTTACGTAATTAATGGACGCCCCCTTAAAACACTAATAAGTTTATAAAACTTTAGTGTAAAACACTAGTTTTATGCACAAAAAGGGAGAATGGCAGTGAAAGAGCAGATAGTCTAGTTAACATGATAAAAAACTTAAATATAAAACGTTTTCAAACATTTTTTTTAGATTCGTGATTAAAATTTCAAAAAATATCATGTATACTAAAAATTGTCAAAATGAACTTGACCTTAATGTTATTATCAATTGGCGAGTGTATAGGAAAAGTGAGATAAGTCAATAAATTAGAAAAATAAGGTAATTTAAACAATAATTAAAATAATTTAGATTTTCCTTTAAAACAACGTTTTCAGTTGAAAAGCTTTCAGAATTGCCGAAATGTTTAAAATGAAAATTTAAATCATTATTTTAATTGTTAAATTAACTTAAATTTTACATTTTTTAACTTATCCTACTTTTCCATACATATGCCAATTATTATAGTTTAATTTTTTTTTTTTTTTTTAAGAACTGGAAATAAATTAGTTTTTTAAACATTAAATTTAGTAGGTAGTTAAAGTTTTTGTAGGTTTTTAATTGAACATGAATGATGTATGACAAATATAGGTTTTTTGAGTCAAAATTTATTTATAAATTTAAACCATTGACAAATTATATCATTTTTCTTTTAAATATTAAAGAATTATTATTTAAGTAGGGAGCGATTTTTTAATTAAATTTTTGAATATCTTCGTTTTTAGGAGCTACAGACATTTAAAAAACTGAGGTTTTTATAAGTAAATTAATTGACATTGTAACTTTTCCAATCTCACATTGGCTTTAGACCTACTAATAAACTCTCTACCTACTGGGTGATGCATCTATGGGTAAAATATCCCAGGCAAATCGGGAAGTGATCATCCTGACTGTCCCATTAAGGTAATTAGGGTTTATTAAAGATCACTAAAGGTGGGTAACTATAGGAGAAAATTTTGCAGCTTTTGGTGAACCAATTAAAAATAACTTTAAAAAATTCATAAGTTGTAATAATTACTAACCTTGAAATAGTAAGCAAAAACAAAAGTATTATTATTCCTTATGGTTCTGTTTTTGGACCTCTATTATTTTTATTATATATAAATGTTTTAGCTTTACATGATATACAAGAAAAATTTACCATGTTTGCAGATGAAACAACTATTTTAAGAAATAACAAAAATAAAAACTCTTTACATGATGTAATTGAAAATGATATTTTAAAAATAAAATCATGCTTGCAAACTTGCTTTTTTTAAGAACTAAAACTACTTAACATTTAAATGTGTTCTTAATAACATATTTTTGAATAATGAAATTTTAAAATCCCCTTCATGTACTTAATTTTTAGGAATTTAAGTTGATGTCAAACTAAATTTCAAAGAATATATAGGAAGAAAAATTATGTAGTAGAAAAATTTTCCATTTTGAAATTTATTTGTTTTGCTCTAACTAAATCGATTAAAAGATATGGGATTTGTTTTTGGGGAAATTCTTATCAGTATCTGTAATATACAGTGTTTTTACTGCAATAACTAGCAGTTCAATATACACACACCGGCAAATTTAAAGGAACGAAGATAAATTGTATTTTTTTCTTTATTTTTTTTTTATTTTGGAAAGTATCTCGTAAAAAATGTTAGCCATAAGGTATCTAAATTTTAATTTGGTTTTCAGAGCTTTAATGTAATTTTGAAGCCAATTAAAAAAAAAAGATAAAAACTGCGCTTTTGCAAAAAAATTAATTGGACATTTTAACTTATTTTAACCATTTAATGAACCAATAATATTACCTAATTTTGTTTTTAATAACGGGTGTTCCCTCCACGAGCTCTTATGACCGCAGCCATGCAGGCGAGCATTGTCGTGCATTTTTAGAAAATTTGCACCAACATGTGGAGCGAAAGGTATCACATGATCTTGGAGAACATCTCTTATGTACCTATCGCCAGTTAAAGAGCCGCCATCAATCACCACCAACTCTGTGCGAGCCCCTAAGCATATACCACCACATACCATAACTGAGCCTCCGTCAAGAGACACAGCGGGAGTATAATTAAATTGTTCATTTTATTCTCCTGTACGTCGATATATCCTTTCCCTTCCATCAATCGCATTTACACAGAAACGACTCTCATCCATAAATAAAACTTGATCCCACTGATCGTAATTCCAATTTTGATGTTCTCGAGCAAAAGCTAATCGCGCTACCCGATGATGTTTTTGGAGCTTCGGGGCTTTTATTGGTCTACGCGACTTCAAACCAGCTTCCTTGAGTCTTCTTCTAACTGTAAGCTCACTTATTCTGATACCAAGAACTTCTTCCAGTTCGTTTCTCATTTCAACTGCTGTTCTACGCCTATTCGGAGTGTTTGCAACCTGATAAACCGATCATTTACAGCGGTGGTTAAGCATTTCCTGCCTTGACCTCGCCTTCTTACATACTGTCCAGTTTGTCTCCAACATGTAATGTTGCAATAAAGAGTTGATTTTGTTTTGCCAAACATTATCACAACATCACTGTAGGATTGACCATTTTCAATCATTGCTACAGCTCTAGCGACATCAGTCGGTGCTAAATCACCCATAATGAACTGTTTAACACTTTAAAGCACTTAAACTTACTTAAAACTTAAATACACCTATTTGAAAACAAAAAAAAACGAACTTTAATGAAGAGAAAGTACGCTATGAAAATGTCATACAATAACTAAAGATATTACGATCTTAATTTGACGTTGCGTAAAACCATAGTAACGTCAAAAATAAACAAACAATTTAAAGTCATGGCTCTCTAGACCTACACAGCACTAAAAACAAACAAAAAGAACCTGCATTGCAAAAATTTATGTCCGTTCCTTTAAAGTTGCCGGTGTGTTTATTTGTTAAGCTAGGTCCAAAGACTCATATGAGCCATTATTTATATCAAAAAGAATTTGAACTCTTACTTTTATCTATATTTTAGCAACAGTAACTTTATTAAACAAAAAATATTGGTTTATAATACTAAGAATTCTTTGCACAATAATAGACAAAATTCTCAAATTTACCTTCCAAATACATGTCCTACTTTAATAAAAAAATCTTAAATTTATGGCTGAAAAAAATGTTTAATGATTTACCTATTAGTATTAAAAATATAGGTAGTTTTCATAAATTCAAACTTTCAGTCAAAAACTAATTGTTAGGTAAGGCTTTTTATGTATTGTCTGAATATAAAAAAAATAAAATAAAATAATCTTTATTGTATCGACAGATTCACATACAAAGGTGGAAAGTACCGCCAGGCGTATTTTAATAACCACCAAAAAACTTATTAACTAAAATAGTCATAACAAAACTAGAAATATACAAAAACAAGAACAATAAATAAACATAGATGCCTACAACAATAACCTATTCACCGACACGTGTTTGCGTATTTTAGACTTAAAAACAGGTACACTTGAGCTTTTAAAACTAAGGGGTAATGAGTTGTAAATTTGAGGTGTAAGATATAGAAAACATGACTTAAAATTCTGTTCTGTGATGCGAGTATAGAGATTGCATCTCCGAAGCGAATGTTCACTTGGTGAGTGTCTCTCCTATAAGTTATAAGTTCAGTAAGATATTGTGGCTCTTTTAGCGTTATTACTTTGTGTATAAGGCAACTCATATGAACATAGCGCTTCTGTGCCATATTGTGGTGAAATAGCTCCACAACATGTTGATTCACATGATCTCTACGTGACAAACTTTTTACATACCTAACACAAGAGTTCTGCACTTTTGGATTTTGTATTTATTATAATTTGTTAAGAAAGGTCCATATACAACATCAAGATAGCCCGGTATTGAAAGTACCAAGCTATCCGTAAGCAACCTTTTGATATTACAGGGAAGAAGACTTTTGAATTCATACAATGATTTAAGTTTATAATATGATCTTTGACAAATCTTGTTAACATGTGCGTTAAAAAGTCAGCTTACTATCCATATACAAACCAAGATTCCTCACTTCATCAGTCCACTGTATGTCAACACCATCCAGTTTAATGTGCAAATCTGAAACATTTATGCCCTTTTCGAAGTACAGAATTGCTTGTGTTTTACTAGGATTTATGAGCAGCGAATTTGCAGATGCCCAGCTTGAAATATTGTTTAAGTCAGTATTAATTAGATTTATGCTATCTGGTAGATTGTGTATCGAGCTGGGGAGATATATCTGCAAATCATCCGCATACATATGGTATTTACAATGTTTAATATGGCCAACAAGGTCGAGGCGAAAATCGTAAAAAAGGGGCCCCAAAGAACAGATCCCTGTGGGACACCCTCTCCACAACCCTCCAATCAGACCGCACCAACCCATCATCAGCCATCAGTCTGACTGCCTGCTGCCTATGGTGCAGGTAACTGTCAAACCATCCATTAGCATTCATTTTATAATAGGTCAATTTAGCTAGTAATAAATCTATATTTAAACTGTCAAAAGCCTTGGTCATATCTATCATGACAGAAGGACAGCATTGCCCCTGATCAAAAGTCAATGATATATCACTAGTGATTTTTAAAAGTGCTGTTGCACAGCTACAGTAGTCTACAAAACCTGATTGAAATTTAGGGATTATACCCTTACCAGACAGATATTCAGTGGCTTGACATCTGACTAGTTTTTCTAAGATTCTTGATGGTGCTGGTGTTATACTGATTGGTCTCAATTCATTAAAACTCGAGGGATTATTTACCTTAGGCACAGGTGTGACAAGAGCCATTTTCCAAACATCAGGTACAGAACCAGTTTCAATGGAAAAATTAATTATATTAATTAGAGGTTTAAGGCAGTAAGGCATGCAAGCCTTAAGCATTTTTATAGAAATTTCGTCAATGCCAACCGCATTACTTTTGATGCTGTTGAGATATGTTAGTACTTGTTCCTCTGTAGCAAATCTTAGTATAAATGGCTCCCAAGAAACAGTTGTACTGAGAAAACCATTTAACAGTTCCCGATCTATATTTGTTTGTGGTGTACTATCCAAAAAATGATTATTGATTAAATTAGGTTCCTTTAGTTCACTTGGAATATCTTTATGTGTTTTATTAGTAATTTTCCAGCTGGAAATTTTCTCCCAGTATTGTTTGCTTTTGTTTCTTTTTGTACAGCTTTTAATTTCCATAGAATAGTAGGCTTTTTTCTCAGCTTTCACAGCAAATGCTACATAACTTTTGACTTGGATATAATAATTTCTACTTTCAATTGAATTTAAAGTTTTAAATTTGCGAAAAGCCTTGTGTTTAAGTTCAATCATTTTTTTAAAATTATATGTTAACCAGGGCGGGCTTGGTTTTCTCAGTCTAACTATTTTAGGTGGACAGTAAACATCAAACAAAGACAGTAATCTATCATTAAAAATATTTACCTTACAATTAATATCAGTATTAGAGGTATAGAGATCATGCCAGTCAATACTCTGTAGATCACTCTGAAACTGCTCAGAGTGTACCATTTTTAAACTTCTACTTTTTATAAGAGTATTAGGTTTTTTAATTCTATCACATTTTATTTTGCAAAAAACAGCCTCATGGTCAGTCTGAATGGGGTCACATGGCAGAACACCACCATCCACAACTAGTTCTTTTTTGTTTATTAAGATTAGGTCAATAAGAGATTGATTATTGGGAGTAATTCTAGTAGGGTTAGTAATAATTTGATACAAATTAAAGGTTTTTTAAAAATATCACAGAAAAATCCATATTTTTACACTGTCTGGGCAAATTTAAAATTAAAATCCCCCGTACAAAGACATATGTCATACTTGCATATAAGTTCCGGCATCACATCATATAAACATTGTAACTCAGTATATGGAACTGACGGTGGTCTATACACTACACCTACAGCAACAGATAGTTTATTGCACTTCAGGGACAGCCACAGTTGGTCCATGCCATTATTGAATTCTGTGATTTGAAGTACTGACACAGCTTTAAGTTCCGGGGTGAATATTGCAGCCCCCCACCTCCTCCTCTACCATTCCGATCCTTTCTATAGAGCTGATTTTGTCAATAGTTTTACAATTCAGATGGTATATCACTAGTCAACCATGTCTCAGAAATGGTAACAATATCATAAGTTAGTGTTCTGAACAAATTCTCTAATTCTGAGAATTTTTTTACACATTGACCAGGGGTTTTTTATGAATTATGTTAAGTGAATTATAAGTGATCTTCTCTTGCGTTTGCGATATGGTAAAAATGGTTATGGTTGAGACCAGTAGGGGCACCCTAGATGACTTAATAAGTGGCTTCTCCCTTCTTCGATTATGGTGGCTTGAAAAACACAAATTTTTACACTGACACCCTCTATCCAATTCTTAGGGTCCAACAAATTATCAAGAAGATCAGCTCTGGCTTCGATCAGAAAACAAACAATATTCACCAGACCCCCCCGGAAAATTTTTTAAATTTTTTAAACTCTTGTTATCACCAAAGGTAGATTTTAAGTAGCAAAGCAGATCAGCCTCGCCAGTAGACAAACTTAATCTGCTCACTGCAATCGAGGATTTTTACAATTTTAGCGGCGGAGATAGCTGATGAGGTCCATCTCTAACACCAATTATTGGAGTTACTTATGTAACTTTGAGTTCTGAGCCTTCCTTACCCTGACCATTCATTTCATGCTGAGAGTTGCCGCTTTTCCCTAGTGTCATTGGACACACGGAAGCGACACCAATAATTTCCCCTGAACTGAAGGTAAAAAGAGGAGATTCTCAGAGATGTTTTTATCAGACCCGGTTTTTGATAAATTTACTTTTCCTATTAACAAGGTTAATAGGATCAATAGGATTGGAGGTACCCTGACTAACGCTAAAAGAAGAATGACTATGCAGCACCACTGAGGGAAAGCTAAGTGGATAAGCTGAATATTTGATCTCGCAGATCAGTAACCTGTCGAGTTAGGTGTTCAACACTGGTCTTCATACCCAACTCAGCAGCCTTAAAAACACCCAACTTTTTTTTCTATCTGATCGCTCAAATTTCAAGAAAAGTCAAACTCAAGGCGCATCTGATCTTGAAACGCCGGCATAAGCACTCCAGTCTTTTATTCCTTTTACGGAGTCTTTGCAGGAAGTACAAGCAAACATCATCACCCTTGATTTTAATTGGGTTACCTGGGCCTCTGATGTTGAAAATTTTGAGCATGTTACGCAAAACCCAAGTTGCAAAAGTCACAAAAAATTTTTATACCTGATTTCCCTTATCATTAACTCTTTATGACACTCTGAGCAAGACATTGTCGTCTCTTACAGGTAAAACGTACTATATTTAGTCTTAAAAGTTAAGAAATCAGTGAATTCCACACAGTACTATAGATTTATTCTTTATTTTTTGTCGATTTAAAGATTTATTCCTTATCTTTTGTCGATTTAAAAGAAATTTAAAAAATGGAGATGGTCATCAATATTTGACAGAGAAACTAAACGAAATTAACACTATTTTAACACTATATAAGCTTCCGCGGATCAATAAAAATTGACCGGAATAACGTAGGGACAACACAGGGTGTGTGCGCGTTTACGGGTTTAAATTAAGTCTAAAAACACTCTAAACAATTAACTTATCCGGACTAAACAAAAACACGTCTACGTTCGACGACACGTGCTTAAAACTGTCCCAACCAATATGTTAAAGATAATTTGAAATAGATTTATTACATAGAACTATTATAATGTCTGTTCTCTTTATAATATCATATAATTTATTATTATTCTTTGTTTGGGTCCGGTGTCGTTTAGCTCTATTCGATTTGAAAAAAATAAATATTACCGATAAAAAGAACACATTTTGTTTAGTAGATTACAAAAATAAAAAATCCGAAGAAATGCATTTTTGCAGAGAAAAATGAAATTAAAAGTCGAAAAAACACTATGTTTTTAAGTTAAGTAAAAGGCCAGAATTTGCGACGTTGTCGGATAAAAAAAAAATGTGTTTGACGGCGCATTTAAGATAAAGAAATTTTACAATTTAATAAGGAAAACCTAACGACAACTAACCAAAAATAACCAGAACTAGGTAATAGTTTGAATTGTTGTTTGTTAGTTTTTTCTATAAAAAAACTTTATTTTGGTAAATGGAAAAAACAACCTTCAATATTAACAAATTATTAGAAATCATGTGGCAACATTGCTTTTTAAAGGAGAAATTCTAAATAAAACGACACTGTTGATCATTTTTTTGGTATTCTTTCCATTTTTTCCTGTTATTCGGCCATATTATCTAGTATATTTTATATGGGAAATAAAAAATTATTTTATTTTGTGTTAATGTGAGTGAAAAATTTATTTTTTCAGACCCTATGTGTTTTATTATGGTGCAATAAATAAGTGACCAAAAAAAATTATATCAAAATATTGCTGTTTAAAAATGGAGCTAAAGTTCACCGAAGCCTCTTTGTTTTTATCATACTTATATTTTATTCTGTTTTATCGAAAAGATTATATTAGCAGTTTTTATGCCATAAAATGCAACACCCAGTATTATTGTTTAATAAATACAATATATTCTTACATATGAGGAGGTAACTGAAATGTGGGTCTTTTACATAACTCTCCACCAAATCAGCCGAAAAAGGGCTAACTTTTTTTTAGGGAAACAGAAATCAACAATTTCCAATGTATGTATAAATTTGATTCTTTTAAATTGCTGCAAGGAAAAACTTTTCGGGAGGGCTCCAATAGTAAGTGTCCCAAGCTCCCACTTTTGATTCAAGTTGAGCATCGACGTTCTGAAAGAAAAAATCGCTTGTTTATGGGAAAATCGGTTTGTTATAGGTAAATTTACTTATTAACCATGAAACAAGTCTACAGAGTGAATCAACAAAGACTATTCTCTTGATAGTCCATCTAACAAAAAAAACTCAGCATTTTTATAGAAAAACCTCTTTAATCTGGACAATTTAAAGAAATTGTTCAGACATAAAGAATAGGTTAAAAGTGTATGAGTGAATTACATGCATAACATATGGCATATATGAATATGAAGATGTATAGGGTCTTTGATTATATTTATGTAGCATCTGAGGCCTTTATTTTTGGAGATTAAAAAAAATATATATAAAAAAATTTTAGTTTTTTTTTCATATTATCTTTTAAAATTATCATTAAAAAAATATCACATTAAAAAAATGGAAAAATATAGGCAAGTTCAACTTTGAATGGTAAATCCATCCCAGTAGTCAACAACATTAAATTTCTAGGAGTTATAATTGATTCAAACTTAAGTTGGAAAGACCATATTCACTCCCTGCAATCTAAATTGAACAGTATTGTGCATTGATACGAAGTTGAGAGATTGCTTTTTTAGACAGTATTTAGTTTCATTTTGCTTGTGTTCAGTCCCTTATAAGAGGGATTCTGTTTTGGATCTTGCACACATGGATCAATATCTTTAAAACTCAAAAGGTATTATCAATCATTTAAAATTCATCCTCAATCCTCTTGTAAACCGCATTTTAATAGTCTAGGTTTATTAACTGTTCCTAGTCTTTATTTCTTAGCCTTAGTAATGTTTGTTAAAAAAAAATCCGCATTTATTCAGTGTAAACTCTGATTTTTACTCCAACTCCATGGCAATTGTTATTAGAGGCAGGGGTGGTCTTAGTATTCCTTCTCACAACTCAACATTTTTTGAGGGGACCTTATTATCGGCAGTGAAGGCTTATAAATCTTTGCCATCTAACTTAGTGAAATAGAGAACAAGGATAAATTTCGAAAGGCTGTGATGCAGTTTTTGCAAAGTAAATGTTTCTACTCTTTCAACTTTGATTATTAATTAAATTGTTTTTTATGTACATGTAAGAGTGTTTCATCTGGATTGTTATTATGCACACAGATCTAATTGGTTTTAATTAATTGTATTTATACTTTTTATGATTTTAATATGTTAGGTAATTGTATGTATTTTAAATATATTGTTTGACGTTTCTTTGTCATTGTAAATGATTTTGTTGGAAATAAAGGATATTATTATTATTATTAAATAGAACACCCTGTAAATTATGCGCTACAACAAAAGATCTTTTTTTTCTGATTTCAAATATATATACATTGATGATATTTGGGTGAACTGGTTTTGAGATATTTAAGCTTAAATTATAAATAAATTGCAAAAAAGTTTGTGTGTAAATAGAATTTTATTTAAAAACTCTAGATCCTGCTGCATAAACCTAGCTATTTTCAATGCATACTTAGGTCGGTCCTGCATGTTTTGTTCAGAAAGCTTCTGGCCGGATATAAATTTATAAGGATAAAGTTTGTAAAATTTTAAGGTCAAATAAATTTTATAATTTGTTTTATTAAGTTGAGATGCCGCATCCAAAATTGATATTTTAGGATTTTCTAAAATTAGTAAAAGTAGTTAGTGCTATTTAAATAGAAAAATTATAATAATTAACCTGCAAAAAAAACGAGTATATCCAAATCTTCGTTTTCATTTTGTGCTACAGTCCTTTTCTTAATTTTTAGGCTTTTTTGTCCAATAAACTTTCATACTATGTATTTAATAGAATCTATAAATGGTATAGGATATAATAAGTAATATTCCTTTTGCACTGTCATCATATTATTATTGTTACCATAAAAAAGACGCACACTAGCGATTTTCTGTTCTTCTGATTAGCCCATGGACAAAAAAGCAATATAACTTATTCTTAATAGTTAAAATGATAAACTTTAACTTTTTACAATACCAAGACATCAAATTTATTGTTTTTATAGCTTTCTTGATACTAATATGATTTTTTTTTTATTTATTTATATTTTAAGCTAAAATATCTCAAAAATGATTCATCCAAATGTCATCAATGTATATATATTTGAAATCAGAAAGAAAGACCTTTCATTGTAGCGCATAATATACAGGGTGTTTCATTTAAAAAAGTTGAAGTTGCCTATATTTTTCCATTTTTTTATTGCAATATTTTTTACTGATAATTTCAAAAGATAATATGGAAAAAACCTCCAATTTTTATATGAAAATTTTTTTCTGTCTTCAAATGGTATCCTGCATAAAAATGTATTTTTTCTCTCATGTAGCTCCTTTATGTGCAACTAAAAAGTAAAGTCTAAAAACAGCAATCAACAAAACATTCAATGTCTGGTTTTGATTAACTGCTCTGCATTGACATTCTAATTTAGCTTATGTAGCTCTTTTTGTGCAACCAAAAAGTAAAATCTCAAAACAGCAACCAACAAAGCATTCAATCTCTGGTTTTGATTAACTGCTCTGCATTGACATTCTAATTGAGCTTTTGTAGCTCCTTTTGGTGCAACTAAAAAGTAAAGTCTAAAAACAGCAATCAACAAAACATTCAATGTCTGCTCTGCAGTAACATTCTAATTTAGCCTTTAAAAAGACCTAGTTACAATTAATTATAGTACCTACTAATGGTCAAGAATAGGACATTTTTACTTTTGTTAGAGAAGTGCTTATTAACATACCCTTTTTGGAATGCCACCCCCTTATTTAGCTACACAATTGCTTTTCAGTTTGTCCCACAAACCCACAAAAACCGAAAATATGTACCAAGCACTCGGGAGAAACTTAAAATCGGGTGGATGACAACACAATGGCAAAGATTCATTATAAAGTCAGAACAATTAATGACCTAATTTTCAAGAAAATTGTTTGGATTTTGCTGTTTTTTGTGAAAATCGAACATTTTCCGCAATTTCTGTCATAATAATCCGTCACTGTCAAGATGACAATTGTGGAATTCTTCGTTTTATTTAATGGTGGCCATATAGACCGGTGTTGCTAAATAGTAATCGCCAAGAAGTACGTTCAGTTTTTAATTGATTGAACCGTAGAGCATATGCCTTCTAGAGAGGAGACTTCGCGCTCGACCATGCAAACAAGTGTGCAAGAGAGAAAGAAGAATAGCAGTATTTGCAGTAAAGCCTTTCTTTTTCGCTCAACGTGCCTGATTGGTGTACTCGAAGGTCTACAACCTTTCTCTCTGGCAATTGCCGAGCTGCAACGCCAAGAAACAAGCAAGCAAGCTTCTCTCGCTCTGCGTGCTAATTGGTCGGAACTTCTTTCTGACTAATCAGCACGCGAAGCGAGAGAGGAGATTGTAGACCGATTGCGCTAAAGCTGCCTCTAGAAGGTATAGCCATGGGTATTTTTCAATTACCGCATAAAAGCGTATTATGCGGCACACTGCTCAACACTTTTTGTACTTAAACTTAAGTGCTTTTATCAAGGCATAATTGGGCTTCGGATAATTTTTTTTGCTCTCTGAGAGAACAAAAAAATTATCCGAAGCCCGATTATGCCTGGATAAAAAAAGTACTTACTTACGAAAAGTACTGAGCATTGTGCCCTTCCTTTGTCGGTAACTGAAA
>JAHBCN010016804.1:0-19171 GCA_019359885.1 Listronotus oregonensis | reverse complement strand
CTATTTTTTTTCTTAATAAACCTTAAGTCCATTTAAAGCGCGGGTCCTGGGTGCCCAATTTCGTTGCCAGTGGAGACTACCTTTAGGGTAAGTTTTTTTTTTTAAATGGTTGAAATTAGCGACATGAATGAAAGTTCTTAATTTTTAGTCAATAGTAAAAGGTTTGTAAAAAAACGTTGACCAAAGTTCTTAACATTTCTTTGATGATAATATGAAGAGTCTTGCTGGTTTCATAAGTGGTTCAATATTTATGTCTAAAAAACTTGATTCCATTGAAGCTCTTTAAAAGCCAATATTTTCTAAGAGAAGGCCTATACGAAAAAACTCTATAAGAATTTTTGGGATTCCATTTACGTGTAGTGATGAGCAAAGCAAGACCAAGACCAAGACCGGGCTAGTCTTGGTCTTGATCTTGGTCTTGCAAGTCTGGTCTTGCAAGCCCAAAGAAGGTCTTGGTCTTGGTCTTGCACCACCCGGTCTTTGTCTTGGTCTTGCTGCAAGAGTCTTGCTGGTCTTGCTTTTTTTGGTAGTAATAATTTAAACTAAGCAATCTTTAGTAAAATATATAGATTTTTAATACTTTCAAATAAATAAAGATGGAGACTATATTTTTTGCTTTAAAATTTTAAAATATACCAATTTTAACCTTACATGTACATTTAAATTATTTGATTAAAAAGGATATTTTAAATGTAGGGGTTTAATTATTTGGAGCACTTCATTTTAGTGATAGGAAATATTTAAATTTTCTTTGAAGAAGCATATGAAATTACAATACTGAGTACTCTGAGGGCAGAAAATTTTTTTTAATTTTAACCGGATGTGAAATTTCCGTGAAAATGATTCTGATATGTAAACATTGGTTTCTAATTAAAAAAAAAAAGGTATTTAAAAAGCTTTTTAGTTCAAATAAACTATCTATGTTCAAATTAGTCAAACGTTTGCCGTACAAATTTTGTACAAATACTTTATAAACATTCTGCATATACAAGGTGGCTCGATAGTGCGACAAAGATCGATATATCCGAAACCGTTCATAATGGTAAAAAACTGAATATACAAAATTATAGAAAAAAGGGCGTTAAATGTAAAATTATTTTCTATTTAAAAATTTTCCAAAAAATCCACCACTACTCAAGAAAACTTCGTTATTTTTAGCTTTTAACCTAAAATAGAAAAATTATAGCAAAAAATTAGATGTTTTTTTATATATCATTTTCGGTTTTGACAAAAATAACGTCATCCTTATACTTTTGGCATTGTTTTGACTTTTTCGTCTAAACCGGAAGTGAAATTTAAAATCCATTTATATAAAAAGTATTTCTATAGAAAATGACAAATATATATTTTATTAAACCATCACTTTTACATTTATATCTTAGTTTAAAGGAGCTATCTAATGATGCCACTTCTTACAGTGTGGCACAAAAATAATGTTTTGCTGGATTTTCGAGCGAGAATATCGAGCTTTGTCGGACATTGAGTCATAATCTTATTATTTTTGAAACATGTTACTGAATCTACTAGTTATCGTTTTCTAGATAATTTTATTAAAAAACGAAGTGATCGATTTAATTATTATTTTATTCAAAAAACCTGTTACTCATAAAATAATCGCCTTTTTAGGCAGATCTCGACACATTTTTTGTCATGTCTGTAAAATTACCTTATATAGTGAATATAAAAATTAAATATTATAATAAAAAGTGACAAAAGTAAGAGTCTTCTGTTTGGTTTTATCTTTCCCCCTCGGCCTTGGTCTTTCTTGGTCTTGATACCCCGGTCTTGGGTTGGTCTTGAAGCGAGACTCTTGTCTTTCTCGGTCTTGAAGTCCGTGCAAACCAGACCAGACAAGACCGACCGTCTCGCTTCACTTTTCGTGTTTTTTTTATATCCGGGAGATTTTCCACATTCTCCCAAACACCCTTTACGTATTTTTCTATTATTTAATGTGTACCACAAAGAAAATATCAATTTTATTTCTTTTGTTTTAATTTCAATTATTTTCTTAAGGATTCTAATAAAAAGAATACACTGTCCTGTTGAATATGGTTGTACAGTACAAACAATAGTTTAAAAAGACAAATTGTTAATAGGATTTTTACTGTTACATTCAAAAATTGAATTAACTTTTATTTAAATACCTTTTTGCATAAATACCTTAAATGCGGAAAAGGGCTATATTTTGAAATGTTTTTAACTAGCTATGGTCTGGGAATGTTTTGTTTGATTGTTTATTGACCTTTCCTTATTTTCAGGGGCGTTGATTGTTGGTTTGTTTTTTAACCGTGGAGTATTTTACATTGTTTTTTTTTGAATTATGATATTCATAACCTTTGTTTTGTTTTTGTAATTTTGTAGTTTAAATTTTGAGTTTTTTAATAAGTCGGATAGGTGAAGTTGTTTTCTTTTCTTCCTTTTCTTTTTGTAAAATACTGGCAAAGATGTCTGGTAGCAACGCCGCTTGGTACCGTGAGAGGCGGTCTCGAAGTCGAGTGATTCCAAATCTTTCTTTTAGAAAGTTCTGACAGAAACCGGTTATATCTGGATATCGGGATTATATTTTGCGGGGCTGAACTGCGTTGTTTGTTAGTAATATCTGGGTAGTTCCTGGTGGCTTAGAGCCAACCCTTAGGAATGATGGCATAAGGCCAGCCAGCGAGCCAGTGATGAATTGTGTGTGGTTGGTAGAATTGTAGCAAGAAGGGTTTGGTACTGCAATGTCCTTGACAGAAAACGCTTGGTAAAAATAAGTTTTGGGAAGCTTTCTCTCTCCTGCTGACTACAAAGAGATAGCCCACGCGAAGGAATGTTCTAAAAGTTAATTTTCAACCCTTGTTTTGGGGATTGTTGAACAAATGCCTAAGTAAATTTCCCTTGTTTGTCTAATTGTAGTACATTGTTTCGTAAATTTTTGGGAAACTTATGTCTTCTTAAAGAAGGATTATACCACGTGGAAACTTGTATGGAACCCTTTTTCTTCGTTAATATCTTATAAGGGGCGATAGTGGCTCGTTAAGTTTGTGGAAAAAGGGTTCTTTTTCATTACAAAATTTCCCATAATAAATTTGGTTATAAAATTTCCTCGTAATAAATATAAATACTAAATTTAAAGTATAAAATTTCCCGTAATATTACATTTAGACATTTCCATTTAATATTTTACTTGCTTTATTAAAAGTATAGCTTACTTCCACAAGCAAAAACTAATTAATGGAAAAAATAAAAGCTCTGTTATTACGTCGCGTCGCTTGTTAAATCTAAACTAAAATTGAAGTATGATGAATATCAATTATGGAGTTTGTTAGTTTTGGACCTGTTCGTAATTAATACCCCTGCGAAGTTGCGCTGTAAGTTGTTGACAAATTAAAGAAGTTAAACTACTTCGAAGCTTCAGTATAAACAAAACAAATTATAACGGAAAGTGTTCTGACATGGAGGGTGGCTAAGTGGTGTGGTAAAGCACAATAGCTTGTTTTATAACAGACACAATATTTGCTTAAGCAAGACTTGTATACACTTATGCGAATATAGATTTTTAAACAGTGATGCATGGAACACAAAGAATCAAAATCTGTACAAAAGATAGCAGAAATTTTATATGATAAAACTTAAAAAATAGCCATTTTTTTAAATTGAATTGTAATTTAATGGTGCTATTTACAATAGAACTAATGTAAAGGAGCTAAAAATAAAAAAAATGTTAAGTAGAGTTAAAATAATTTGATTTAAAATTTAACAAGTACAGGGTGGTCCAGTATCGACTAAATAATATGGATTATGCCAACTAAAATGTTTATATTGTGATATACTTGTATATATTTTTAAAACTTATACATTTCTGACAGTGTATTAAGGTAAATTTAAGTTAAAATATTTTGGTTTTTTGACCCAAATATGCAGGGATTTTTGAAATAAAAGATTTTTTTTGGTTTCTTTCCACAAGATATTTTATGACATATAAAGAGGTACAGTGACGGAAATAAAATTTCGTACACTTAGGTTAACTTTAAGTCAATTTTGAATATTTTGGTAAACTTGGCTTTTTACCTTTTTCTCACCTTAATTAATATTCAATAAAATACATGACTCCAAAATAAATATATAGTTTATTTTATTCAAATATTAAAGAAAAAACACTGGCTTAATATTTCAAAGCGGCACCATTTTTTTCTACTAATAAGTTTAAACGTGTGGGCATTGATGCAATCAGCATTTGTGCATGGTGAACATTGTAATTATTCCAGGTTTCTTCAATTTTATTCCACAAATCATCACTGTGTTGTGGATGGAAATCATTGTTCTTGTTAATTTCCTTTACGATATATCCCCAAACGTTTTCGATTGGATTGATATCAGGGCTTCTTGAGGGCCAAGGTAACAATGAAATGTTATTTTCCAGTAGCCAGTCCGAAACTCTCCTTGCTGTATGGACGGGTATATAAAATTTTCTTGTTCAAATATATTGTTTACCGATGGCAACATAACATTTTGGAGTATGTGTATATAAGCTTGACTATTAAATCTTTCTTGAATACGGTGGCATATGCCTAGCCCTCTGAAAGACATATACCCCCATACATTAACAGAAAATCTTCCACTTGTTTTAGCATGTTGGGTATATCTTTTTTCGTACCGTGTATTTTGCGGCCTATACACTCTAATCTGCCCGCTATAATAAGATTGAAAAATCTTCTCATCGGTAAATACTACCCTTTCCCAAAAATCCATACCTTGCGGTAAATATTCCAGTGCAAACCCTATTCTTTGCTCTTTATTCATATCGGTCAAAAATGGCTTTTTAGCAGCTACACTGCTTCTCAATTCCAAATTTTTCCTAATACGATTTTTTGCCGTTCTTACTGTCCCAGGAAAATTAGTTTGGTTGTGTGCTTCTACAGCTGTCTGAAATAGATTGTTTCGCAAAAAATCTATCAGATCATTATCTTGATTTTCGTTTAAAATTTTTCTTCCACCACTTCGAGCCCATCTCTCCAATGATCCTGTATTTTCCCATTTAGTTCTGAGGCTTTGAATAGTGCTTCTTGGTTTCCCAACTTGCTGAGCTATTCTTCCCAGAGAAACACCTTCTTCGAATAGAGTAATTACTCTCGCCTTCTCTAGTTCATTCATTTTCCAAAATTAAAAAAAGTAAAATAATATAATTTTGAAATGTGTGACAGATAACAATTTGTCAAGTAAGGTATATTTCCAGGTGATCCAGGTACGCAAAAGCCAACATCACACTGGGAAAAATTAGGTGTACGAGATTTTAATTCCGTCACTGTACATAGTTTTAAAAACTGCACATTTTTCTGGAAATTTTTTAACAGAGGTAAAATAAAATTAAGCTACTCATAACTAAAATAACTTTAGTGTATATCTACAGGGTGAAGTATCTGGGAGGTTTCATTCACCATGTCTCCTGGATTTACATATATTTTTAGGAAAAGTCGTACGTATATATACCTAGCAAGAAATCAGAGTATTCATTGTTAGGTATATTTTTTTTAACGAAACGCTCTGTATATTTGGCCAAGTTTTAACTCTTTATTTAAATCTATATCAAAAATGTAAATGTATCACTACATGTCAATAATTGCTGGTTTTTGATATAACTAAGTAACTTATAAAGTAACTAATTAATATGGCATATATATCATGGGATTCTGGTTTCTCGAACCATTTTTTACAATTTAAGTATGTTGTTTTTTTTTAATCAAACATCTTTTAAATTGAACATTTCTGTGCCGGCCTACAGGGTGGCCAAAAAATCACTGAGAAGTTAAAGCTTTCCTGTTCCTTAATACTAATTAAAACGCCTAAAATGCCTGAGATAACATCTAAATCCAACAAAAAATAATTCACTTACTTGCTTAGAATTAAGAAATGTGATTTTCTATAGGGTGCTCCAGTATCGAAGAAATAAACATGCTTATGCTAAGTAATATGTTAATTTCATGATATATTTGTATATATCTTCAAAATTTTTACTTTTGCCAGTTTCTTGTGCTTTAAGTCAAAAAAGCGACCTTATTTTGCGTTTTTGAAATTTTAAGGTAATAATAATATAAATTAATAAAAAATTTAAGTAACTTTACACCAGCAATTTTTTGCGCGGCAAACAATTTTAAAACGACTTATCCTAAAAATATTGGTAAATCTAGGAGGCATGGTGAAAGAAACCTCCTAGATATTTCACCCTGTAGGAGCACACAAAAATTATGTTAGTTATGAGTAGCTAAATGTTATTATGCCTCCGTTAAAAAATGTGCAGATTTTAAAACTATGTACATCTTTATATGTCACAAAATACCTCGTGCGAACAAACAAAAAAATCTTTATTTCCAAATATTCCTGTGTATTTGGTACAATAAACAAACTATTTTAACCTGAATTTACCTAAATAAACTGTCAGAAATGTATAATTTCTAAAAATATATACAAGTATATCACGATATTAACATTTTAGTTGGCGTAATCCATATTATTTATTCTTTATGTGTTAAATATTAAATCAAAATATTTTAACTTAAAACAAATATATAAAACATTATTTTGTTGGATTAAGACAAAATTTCACTTTTCACTTTTTTCACAGTTAGGCTTTCAGTGTTTTTTTTGGGCCACCCTGTAGGCCTGCGCAAAAATGTCCCATATAAAAGATGTTTCTATTGATCTAAAAAACAACATACTCAAATTAAAAAAAAAAAAACGTTCGAGAGCCAGAATTCCATGTTATGTGTGCTATCCCAAGCAGCAATTTTAGTCGTTACTACCACGCCGCGACTATTGTTGGGAACTCTAAAGTTGTGGTTACTGGTGGACGGGAACGTCATAGCTACGGCCCCATTACGTGCCTTATGCCAAAAGAAAAATTTTTTTAAGGTTTTGTTCGTAAAAATTACTACCTTGGAACTTATACCGGAGTCGCACTTACGTTTCAACTACGTGGGGGGGACGGGGCGGCGGGTTTTCCGCTACCCGATCCGCTACTTTAAAATTTTTCCCCGCCTACTTTACTTGACGTATTCGTTTTTTTTTTATCTTACATATTTAGAAAGAGTTTAAAACATCTTTTCCCCCAAAATTTCCAGCCTCCTCAACTATAAAGGGGAATAATATTTTTATGTTTAAGTAAATATTGTCGCTTGTAAGGTACAAAAAACTTTGCTGATTTACGAGCTTAGGGTCAAGAAATTCAAAACCATTAAAAAAAAATTTTGTGAAATGTGATGGTGATAGATTCAAAAAAAAAATTTTCCCCCTCAAAATATACTTTTTAAAACTTTTAATTTCGGGCAGGCAAAAAAAAATGTATAGATTTGGTAAGATTTTTTTTTTCCCTTTCTATTAATTATATGAGTTTAGTTTTGCTTTAATTTGTGTTTTTTTTTGGTTTTTTTTCGATTCCATAATTGTAATACTATTAAGAAATTGAAATAAATGTAATGGCCTCCCCGATTTTGTCACTAAATATGGCGTTTTTTTTTGAAATTACTTTATAGTGGTATTTACTACATAAAAAGGGTGTTTCAAGGATTTGTTACTTTACTGCGAGTAGAAACCACTACAATTTTATCACTTTAAAGTCATTACTACCATTATGTAGAATATCAGTTGTAGATATTATAAACCATATAGTCGCGATAACTACTAAACAATCTCAAAGTTGTCGAAGCCACGATAAAGTTAACATTTTTTATAACTTTCCCAAATTTGGGGAATTTAACCTATAATTAATAAGTGCATTGTAGCGTTTTGTTTTTAGGTGCACGTATTTTAACCTTGTTTGCAAAGACACATTAAAAAAAATTTCTTTTTTTAAATTTTCCCCAAAAGAAAGGCGGGGATATAATTTGTTTCAAAATTAAAGGGAACAAAAAAAGTTTTTTTAAAAAAAAAAAAAAAAAAGGGGGGGGTTTATCCCAAGAATTTTTAAAATTCTTTAACTAATAATGCCACAAGTAGATATTTTCGTCTGTATAAAGTCACTTACTTTAAAGTAATTTTTGGGAATTGAAACTTTGTTTAATTTAAAGACAGAGTGGGAAGTAAAACTACTGTAAAGTTATTTTCGTGAGTAGCGAGGAGTTAGTTTTACCTTAAATATTACTACATAGTTTCAAAACTTTAAGGAATTTTTAAAATAAAACATTTGTTACTTTTAACATTAAAAAGAACTTAATTGTCATATTTATTGTACTCTTTAATTTTTAAACTATTATTTATTAATAAAAAAAGGTTTAATTTTTTTTCTCAGAATCCAAAAGTTTTTTGAAAAGGATTTTCCAGTACTTCTACAAATTTAAAAAATATAATGACGTACCCAGAGCTGTCAAAGCACTTCTAAATAGTACTTTAAGTACAAGTAACAAGTTAATGGTTTTAAAAACTTAAGACTTTAAGTACAAGTAAATTTACTGTTAAAAATGTTTGCCTTTTCCGTAAATTAAAAAAGTTTTTAAAGGATTTCAAGTATTTTACTGAAGTAGACCAAAAGTAACTAAAGTAAATAAAAGTACTGGAAGTAAAACAAGTTTTCCTTGACTAGCATTTTTATATACTTTAAAAATTTATTGATTTACCTTACCTGTAAAGTCTGGTATTGTAATCTATGTATTGAGATTTTTAGCAAAGTTATTTAAAAAAAAATCGTGTTTAAAGGTCTAATATAATTTTTTAATTCGATTCAAATACATTTTTTATATTATATTTTGAAACCCTATGACTTCCCAAAACTAGTGATTAACCCAATATTTTCCGCAGTTTTACTCTTTTAATAAATTATCATTTTTCTTCTTTCTCTAACAACAATCCTATGGTAAACAAATGCTCGTATGCTTAAGTCATTAATTTTTAAGTATTATAATATAAGTATTTATTAAAACAAGTTGATTTCATATAAAAAAATAATAAAGCTGGTAGAAGAGCATGAAGACAAGAAAGTGGCGAAATAATGATTGTGAAATAAAATTTTAAATACAGGTATCTTTAAGTGATGTTAGAAACAATTAAAAAATTATTTTTAAAAATTTTTAAACTAGTATTTATACAATATTTTAATGTTTTTAAAGTACCTATAATATTAAAGTTATTTAAAAATAATTGTAGTTTTACCATTTTTGGTGCTGTTAACAATTGAATTAAGAGCTATTATGTATCAGAGTCGGCAAAGGTTGGGCGATCTTCTTGTTTTGTACTTGATTGATTTCTTTTTATTTCAAGTACTTCTTATTTACTTAAACCTTTTTTTTAGTTCAAGTAAATTGTAATACTTCAAGTACTTAGAAAAATACTTCAAGTTATTTACTTGGTAAAATTAGGTAAAAGTTCAAGTATTTTGATATAAATTAATTTAGTACAAGTACAAGTACTTCCTTATAAAAAGTATTTAAAGTAAAATACTTTAAGTACTTTAAATTATGACAGGTCTGGTCGAACCATAACTGGGCAAGTCAGGAAGCACTATAATAAAAGTGAGGTGATTAATAAAGCAAATGTTTGTTTTTTGGTAAAATCAAAGACTTAAAAGGTTAAATAAAATAAGGAAAAGAAAGTGCTTTATTTTTATGCAAATAGTAGGGAAATTTTTAACTTCTAAGATATTTTATTTGTATTTACTACTTGTTTTGGTACTGACTTTTCGATTTTCAGAACAAGCAATTAAATAATTTTAAGTTATAAAAACCTAAACTTTAAAATAAGCTTGTGTATTAAAACCTAAATAACTAAAGTTATAAAGCAATAATTTAAGATATATTTAAAACAAATTTCAATACACAGAAGGTTAAAAACGTTAAAGTTAATTTAATGTGCAATTATATCCAATTTAGTAGTGTATCTATGTAAATTAATTGCTTATATAGAGTTTACATCGTTAGTGGCAGTTTCTATGTAAATTTGGAATTAATTTGATTGGTTCTTGCTAATTGAATACGTAGAATTTATTAAAGGTAGTGATTCCTATCGCTTAATTATACAGGGTTGATTTTATGGTTAGATATGTTGTAATAAAATATAGACATTAGGACTAAAATAAACTTTTAGACAAGACGAAAACCTCGAGTTTGTTAGAAAAACTTTTCATAAGATTTTGTTCATAATTACTTTTATGAGACACCTAGAATATGGTTTAAAATGTCGCCCACGCAAAAAGTGTTTTAATTTTTTTAAACATTTTTTTATCTACTTTTTTGCCCCAAATTTTTTGCATAATTCTTAACAATAAAGGTTTATCATTTTTAAATTTAAACAATTTAAATTAAAAAAAAAAACGAAAAATTACGATTTTTAGGCTTAAAAACACGTGTATAAGTATATTATTTTTAATGTTACCAAGTGCCCAGATTAAAATTTGAACCTTTGTGTATAAATTTCTAATGAGTACTTTGGGCCCATTTTATTTTAAAACATAGTTTTTTAATTGTTAATCAAGCGCTTGTGACAGGGCGCGCGCTCGGGCTGCCACGCGACTGGACTATATTTAATTAAGCAACTCCAGCGTTTTCATGCTTTTTAACTATACGTTTAGGGAACAATTGGTTTTAAGTTTTTTTTAATTAATCTGACCTTTAAATTAATGTTTATTTTAATTTGTGTATGTTTCATGACTTTTCGTAAAATGTCAGGTGTTATGGCAAGGATTTGCAATGTAGCCAAAAGTCTTTAAAGAAACCTCTTTGATAACCAATTTAGTGCCGCTGACGTCTTACCCGTTGATCGATTTGGACTCTCTTCCGACGTTTGTTTCGTACAGTTCGACCATATTTTCAGGTGCATCGTGTACATGTGACTTATTGTTAGAGCTCTGGAATGGTTTTTTACTGAGCCTTGTTGCTGAAAGTAAGCAACAAAGCAAATAATTGTCGCCACTGACGGTCCAAACAGCACATTAAAATGTCGGCGATACGCATGCTGCGTCACAATAACTATCATACCATTTGAAAAATAAAATTTTATATATTTTTCAAGCTTTCTTCTATGGTGTATTGCTTCATTTTTAAATCCTCAAGCCTTTTTTACAAATTATTAAATCATAGGAAAAAATAAAATTATGAATACAAAAGGTGTAATGCATTTAAATCATAACGTTTTACGTTTTTCCATTTACTGCTAAGCAATATCCTAAACGGTTATAAAATTCAGTTCTTACATTATGAAGTTGAAATGCCGATAGTCGATTGCACGCCGCTGAAATTGAAACTTTTAATTCTTCTAAATTTTGATAACTCAAATTTGTATAAATAACATTTTTAATATGACCCCAAAGGAAGAAGTCGTTTGGCGAAAGATCGGAGACCTAGCTGGCAATTTTGGTGTAATTTGGTCCTATAGTGAGTCCATTGAAAATATTTGAACATATTCCCTTACTTTCGTGAATAGTGTGAGGCAACCATTCATTTGAAACCAAATGTCATTGTCAGGTGCAACTTCTTCCAATGCCGGCCCCACTTGATTTTGTAATAGTTCTAAAAAAGTTTTTGTCCCCAAATTGTGGTTCAAGAAAAAAGGTCCAATATTCCGATGTCCAAATACAGGGTGATTGGTAAGTAGAGGAAAAATGAAGACCCGAATACATTTTTTAATTCTAAATCGAAAACCAAGAATACTTTTGTTGGAAATTTTCCGTCGTTTCCAAGATATTTTACGACAAAGTTTTGCCAAAATAAAATTTTGGGTGTCGCTAATCTTAATTGGCGCTTTTAAACTATTACGTCACATAAAATCAAGTTTGACCTTTGTCAAAAGTTAGAAAGTTGTCAATCTGTTATTGAAAAAATCACAAGAAAATGGAGTCACTAACGAAGAATATGGTGATATTGTTTATGTATGTGGGTATATATAATAATTATTTAGCATGTGCACCAAAGTGTCTAACTTTTGACAACGGTTAAACTTGATTTCATATGACGTAATAGTTTGAAAGCGCCAACTAAGATTAGCGACAACCACAATGTGATTTAATTTTTTTTTTGGCAAAACTTTATAGTGAAATATCTTGAAAACGACGAAAAATTTGCAAAAAAAGTATTCTTGGTTTTTGATTCAGAATTAAAAAATGTATTCAGATCTTCATATTTCGCCTCTACTTACCAATCACCCTGTATACCCGCCCAAACGTTTACCTTTTGAGGGTATCGTGTTCTTGTAGATACAAATCTGTGTTCATTTTCTTTGCTCCAGTATCTGATGTTTTGAACGTTTGGTTCATTGTTTAATGTGAAGGTGCATTCGTCATTAAAACAAATATTGCGTAAGAAGTCCCTATCGTTATTCGCCATTTCCATAACTTTAAAACAAAAATCTGCTCTTCGGATCTCATCGCCTTCCCTTAATTCCTGATGTCTTTGATATTTGTACGGATGATATTTATATTTCTTTAATTTTCGTAGTACTTTGCTGGGATCCTTTCCTACAACTTTGCCAAGAAGCCTGGTGCTAATTCCTTTATTTTCTTCTACATGAAGTAAAATATCTGAATCGGCATTATTTTCTTGAGCTCTTTCATCGAGTACATTATTATTTCGCTCTAAGCAGTGGCATTTATTAATAACAGTACCTTTTGTCTCAAACTTATGAACGATATTTTGAACTGTTGTCTTACATGGAATGTGTCTGTCAGGAAAAAACGTAAAGAACATGTCAGATACTCTTCGATAACTATTTTCTATGTAATAACATTTAATCATTGTTATTTTCTTTTTAATACTGTAAAACATTTTGAAATAACTAATACAAAATAAAACGTCAATTAAAAAGTTGAAAATAGTTATATTCCTAAAAGTGCGAAAAAATATTTTTCCCACGCGACTTTCGTTCCCGAACGCGAAGCGAAGTTCGGGCAAGAAATCAATGCGGAAAAGTCACTTTTTGCGCAAGTGTTAGGAACAAAATTTTTCCAGAGCGTCAGATAATACCAATATTAAAGCAATGATTATTTTTTAAATTATGTTTAATCTGAAAGAACTACAAACATATTTAAAAATGGGGAAATTTTTATTGATAACATTTACAAAAAAGAAGAGTTATTAGCATATTGTAAATTAATTGCAGAACCTGTAATTTCATTTAGCGGGTGGCTTATGGAAGCGCTTATTGTACGGCTTGATAAAGGTTGACTTAGCTCAGGAGGGGAGTTGTTCATGGTCTATATTTTATTCGACATATGCTTTTTCTGATTTGTGGATTCATCAATGTAGCTTTTAGCTACAGCCGTTGATTTCCCACCCCCCAAGTCGCTTGACATTGGTAATTACTTCTCCAGAATCCGCTAACATAGTCGCAGAGGATCGACGAAAACTATGTCCAGTGTACTCTTCTGGATTTTTTAATTTTAGGTATGCAGCAATTTCTGAAGGATTTTACCTATTGAATTTATTCCCACACATCGGGTTACTGTTTATACTGGACAAAAAACGTCTGTGTGGGGTATGTGGTTTTCGCAAATTTGCATATTTACTACAATTGCAGATAAAGACCGTTATTTGTTTCATCGGACACTACAAAGATTCTGGAAGTGTTATTTTTACTTCAGGAATTTTCACCACTATCAAATTTTCATTATCCTTTTTCATCAATCATTATTTTTGAAAACATCTCTCCTACAAGCACCAGCTAATCCAAAAATTGTAGCAACTTTTTTGAAGGTAAATATTATCAGGTGCTTCTTTTATGAATTTGAAACTTCTTCGGAAAGTTTTTGTTTTTTTTTGGCCGGTACCCCGTTTTGGTGTTTAAGTAGTGATGTTAGCTTGAAAATGAACTTAAATCAAGGTTCCCACTTTGAGGACACATTTTAATTAGAGCACTTACTCCATAAAGTATTAGGTTTATATGTTTTTTGCAAATCCCAAAATAGGCCAAGAACATTTTTTTCTTTAATATTTTTGTCCTCTTGCTGGAGCACCAGTTTTCGAAATGACTATATTGATTCTCATATTTTTCACGAAATTTTGCTGGTAAAAATTTAAACTTACGGTATTTGTCATCCATGATAGAATCTGGTAATCCTCATCGGAACTACTCTTTTAAATAATTTTTTTTGTCGGATTTTCATTTAACTAAAAAAAGATCCTTTTCATTAAAAATGCTTGTTTGAATTGAAATTCATTTGTGCAGTTGTTTGGGTTCATATGGAAAGAAGAAAAAAACTGACATGTGTTAAAATCACCAAGATTACATATTGTATAATCATTTATTATTATTATAAGGGAAATTTAAAAAAAATGTTTTTTTGTGTTTTAGTTGAAATATTGAAAATTACGAAGTAACAAACAAAAAAGAAAATAAACTAAAACTTGCAATGGCTTGTATATTGCATGAAATAGCCTACAATTACTAAAATACATATAAATCTTGCTTACCTGTAAGATTTTAGATTAGCGTGCGGAAAAGTGAACTTTTCTGCACGCCGTGCGGAAAAGTGCAACTTTGTGCACTCAAATGCGTGCGGAAATTTGGTCTTTTCGACACGCTCGTAGGAAAAACATTTTATTAATTTCTGGTGGATTCATTAAGGTATGTAGCAAGTATGCAAGTTTTTCAAAGATTTTTCCAAAACTTTAATTGCCTTATCAGAAAAAAAATTAGAATGTGAGCTAATCTTATTAACGTCTTCAAAATAGTCTAATATCATTTTGTTGTAAATTCAATAGGGGAGCCAATATTTTAATGTATCAAAATTTACATAGGATTTCCTATGGCCAGTCTGGCGATGCACCACCCGGTATAAGAAAGTTCATATATTAATAAATCAAAATAATTGTGTAGCATCAATATTTGTTAATTTAAATAATATATGGTACCTATATTTGATGCTATAGTTATTTCAAGAAAACCTAAAATCTATTAACACACCACATTCCTTTGGTTTTTTAGAAATAATAAATGCACCAGTCAAAACAAACTGCATATAATGTCATTTATAACAAAAAGTCAAAAACTGTGACAAGAAGTTCTCATAATGTCTTTAATTTAATATGAAAATTTTAACAATTTTAATAGGAAATACAACTTTATTTTTTATTGAAGCTTATCCTAATAATGGTGGAAGACTTGTCACCGAAACGTAGATACAAATAAAAAATTTTGATTTCTTTTTTTGAGGGTTTTTCTTTCTTCTGTTTCGGGCAGTCTGCAAGTTTAAAGGAATCCATAGAACTGGGCAGGCTCAGTCTCTATATTTTTGGGCTGAATGGTGCATGTCGGCGTGCAGAATTATGCAGTTTAATAACTGAAGATATAGGAGATACCGAAACATTGTTGGTTACAAAGTAACGCGATACCAAAAAGAAAAAAATGTGTATTTACCCTGAGCTTAGACGGCAATGGATATGAAATCTACCACAAGTACTTATTATTAAGACCCAAAACACTAAGTCGCAATTGATTTTTTTTTTTATCGTTATGGAAAATGATAGTACAGCCAGTTGACATTCATACTTTTCATTAAAAATGCGGAATATTTAAGATTTTCTCTTGCTTTAAGGTTAACCTGTCATTGTTTGAGAAGAACATCTGCCACTTCTCCTGCGGGCAGTGGTGCTGATATTCAGGTTCTTAAAGGGTATAAAAAAGAAAATCCAAAAAGTAGCTAAGGTACGTGGAAAAACAAGGGGGAATAAAATAAAAATTTTAAAAGGGGATATTTAACAATGTCCAACACAACCAAGAAGTTCCTGTAAAATTTAAATAAAAAAATGTTTAGCAACAATTGTATCTTACAAAATTATTTTTTTTTTAATATTGATAGTAAACACGCCTTTCTTTTTTGTTAAATTGTGTTTTTATAAATTAATGGTTGCTGTGCTGCAATGGTTGCTATGCTGTAAAATTGTCATTACTGTATGATTTTAGGTCTGTAATGTAGTGTATTACTGTAAAAAAAGCAAAAAAACTTTTTATCGATTGAGGTCATTTAACCGTTAAAGGGGGAACATTTTTCAATTTTTCAGCGATCGTTTCTTTTTGTTTTTTTTTTTTTTTTTTTTTCTTTTTTCAGTATTTCTTTTTTTGGCAATTAGCCTGACGAATATTAATACTGATATTCAAATGACAAGGTTTGTACAGTTCCAAACCAAACAAAATATTTTGCGTATATTGAGGTGCCTATACTAAAATTGTTTAATAATTTAAAATTACGCAACAATAAGGGCTATTACTGGATGATTTTGCTAACAGTAATATTACTAATAAATCGCCGATCTCCAAATAAACACTTTAGTTGTATTAGTGGAATATATTTAAAAATTAATAATAACTATTAAAAATTATTATTTAACCAAGTAGGAAAATTAGCTGCAAAGTATCTATACCTAAACACATCTCAGGAGTATATAGAACGGTTGAAGCTTTATCGTCTGCGGCATGCGATATTATGTTTGGGCAAAGAGCGCAAGGCATGTTTCCACATGCAACAAAAGTTTATTACGGTAACAAAAAGGATAGATTCACCAAAATTTGGAAGATAAATTTTCCAAATAGATTTTTTTTAAGGGGTTTTTTAAATAACTAGATATTAAAAATAGTATTTGATAAGAGATGCAAGAGTTTTTATTGTTTGAAACCTTTTTTAATCTAATGATAAATTTAAAAATTTATAAAAAAAGTTAAAAAAAAATTTTAATATAAGACTTGTCTTAAATTATTGGATGTTGCCCTTTGCCATTTTAGCATATGTTAATTTTACAGTTTAAAACTAAAAAAATATTTGTGCAATTATTTTACATTTAAGAATTTTAAAAATGTTAAAATATAATATTTACAAATTTCCTAGCACGTTTGGAGACATTATCTGTTACACAGATTTATCCAAAACCGAGCAGGCAACTGGAGCGGGCGTTACAGTGAAATGAGGAACTCACAATTTTCCATTTCACTAGGAACACACCGTCTTGTATTTCAAACAGAAATATATATTCTTTACTGCGCTGTGCAGAAACAACGGAAGAGCTTATAAAAATAAGCGGATCTGCATAATAACAGACAGCTACGAATTACCAAGGGCACTAACAAACCCCAAGGTAACGTCCAAGCTGACATGGGAATGCTAAAAATAACTGAAAGAACGCAACATGGTAACCTTCTTGTGGGCACCGGGACATTCGGGAATAGAAGGCAACGAAAAAGTTAAAGAGCTGGAAGACAGGTATCATCCACACCATACTTTGGACCAGAACCTGCCCTTGGAGTGACCAAAACCACGACACGAGGGCAAACTGGGTAATGAATCCGAAACTTTCATGAAGAATACTGGTCCAGTATCAGTAAAATAAGACATGGAAAAGGCTTAATAAAGGAACCATTTAAAAGAACGACGAAAATATACTTGAAAAAGTAGGAATAGTATATTACATAAGGTGGGGTTTCATTTCTGTCGAGAGATGCGTTAGTTACTTATTCACGAGACAGAAATGAAACTTTAAACCCAGGTTTGTAAAATTTTATTTACAACCACTTTATTTATTTCCTTTTTTTTAAATTGAAATTAAAAAATGGACCGGGGGAATAATTTTTTGGGGGGCCGAGCTTCGCAATTTGTATCATTGTTATGGTAACGGGTTTTAAATGTCAATACATACATTTTAAAATAGATGTTTAAATTTGAATAGTAATTTTTTTAATTTAAATAAAAAAAAAATTATCAGAGGAGGAATTTGAGTTTGCTGCTACTCCAGCAGAAATTGAGAACATTATTATTTTAGAAGGTATGTTCGGTATATATAACATTTTGAAATACAATATTTTGAAATTACAAAAAAAACTTTCCAACCGGGGGAAAGTGAGCATTTTTTCCCCGGGGGGAAAGAAAAGTCAAAAGTCAACTTTCCACCTTTAAAAAAAAGGTGAAATGTCATTATTACATGCAGGGGGTAAAAAAAGATTTAAAAACAGTTGCAAATTGTCAAGGGGGAAAGAAACAGCCTCCCCCCCCCCGGGAATGTGAAGCGTTAAATTAAAAAAGACAGGCATTATTTGGGCAATCAAAATGAACCCACAGGAATATATCAATAACCAGACTCTTATACAGACTTGTAAAAGAAACAAGACTAAGGAAGGGATTGGTATAAAAGATAATGGGAGAATAGGCACAAAAATGCCAATATTGGTAAAAAAGATTTGGGCATTGGGCACAAAAACCCCGGGGGTGTGCGTTCGGGGAAAATTAAAAGGTCCCAGGAAAAAACCTTTCCACGCGGTTTTTTAATATTTTATCTACAACCGTGGGGAAAATTTTGTTTTTACATACCCCCATTAGGGGAACTATTACTTTCGCACAAGGGGGGAAAAAAACATTTTTAAGACTAATGTGGAAAAAAAAAAAAAAAATTTTTTTTTTAATTTTTTTTTAAAAATTTTAATTATTGGGGTTTTTAAATTAACACAAACATGACTTAAAAATGTAACAACTTTAAACTACTAAAAAAAAAAAAATTATATTTTTTAAACTGTAAACTACTACTAAATTAAAAATTTTTTCACAATTTTTGAAAATTACCAGCTTGTTTAATTAGTTCATTCGATAAAAAATAACAATTTAATGATATACAATACATTTTATTATTTCATATAATTGTCCTGAGCTTTATTACACTTATTTATTTCCTAATTTAATCCAATATTACTTTTAGGACATACAAAACATTTAGAATACAGCGGGGATTAAATTTGGTAAATAACCTGGATGTTGCAACAATTTGATTTTTTTTTTCCCTTCATCAGCACTTTTTTTTACAAACTTTTACATCCAGCTTATCTAAAAGGCTACAATAATAATCTGGGTTAATTGTTTTATTAGTTTAAAGGTGACTTCTTTTACATTTTATAAAACTGATACTAACACCTTTCTGGTCGATTTCTGATCCCTACTTCGCTTTGGAGCCGAAGTATTTGGTCACATTTAAATTTTATGTCAGTAGTGACAATGTTTTCACCAGTAATCAAAAATTCTTAATTCTATTTTCAAGGCAGGCTAATATTTTGTAGATTTACGAAGCAAGTTAAAAAAAAGTTATTATTTTAAAATATGAATTTTAAAAGTAAAGTATGGCATTAAATAGTGTACAGGGTGTCCCAAACTGGACGCGTTCTTATGGGGGAAAACCCCCTTTTTAAAGGGATAGAAAAAAAAAATTACCATGGTGTCCGGAGCTCAAATTTAATGAGAAAA
>JAHBCN010016803.1:0-19212 GCA_019359885.1 Listronotus oregonensis | reverse complement strand
ATTTATCAAAATTTCCCAAAAACTATTGGTTTATCCAAAAAATCATTTTAGTTAAATTTTAGGTAAGGAAAAATTAGTTTTTAACTTCGTCACGATTCTTTCCCCTTTTTTGGGGATCTACTTGTTCATTGAACCGTTCTGATACTACTCATAAAGGGAAAAAAACTTTCCCAGTCTTTTTATCTTTATTGAAAGTTTTTTCTTGCCCATTGTTTTGGCTAGATCGAATGAAAATTTTTTAAAATTTTTGTTGTGTCGGGAATTTGGAAAAAATCCAACGGCTTTCATTTTTTTATGTGTTTTGTTTATTTTTTTTGGCCCCAATACCAAGCTGTAAATCGGCCCTATCGTGTGCTTCTCAAAATTTTTTTTTGCTATCTCTATTCATACTTGACCTGGATTTTGTATCGTTTGCTTGCAGTACGTTTAAACAAAACCAATTATGTATATAACTACAGCTTGTCTTAAGTCTTCTTCGACTTTAAGGGAATTTGGTTTTGGCAATAAAATAAATAATAATTTTGACTATACAAGTAACCGGAAAAACTGACGCAATCTATACTAAACCTAAATTATTTTGACATCTGCACCATCTCTCCTAGAGATAAGACATAGAGCAATCTGTGCTAAATAAAAAGGAGAGATTGTCCAGCCCGCTATTTTGAGCTAGAAACGATTCTAGTTTATAAGAACATCAGTCTTTATAAAGAACTTTTTGATAATTTACTCGATTTGACCTGAATATAAGGTTTGACTCTTTTTGCAAAAATAATATAAAATACATTTAAATATTTACATACTTGCTTTTAGGTAATACGTACTAAAATCACCACCACACTTTACAGTCTCATATATGTAACTGGAATGCCATCATGGGGACACTTGTCGACGAGTAAGCCTGTTGCATCGCCAACTAACCACAACTCACCATACAACACTATTTCTCTCTAATCTCACTATTCCTCCTAGCTTTACTTTTGGATGACTCTGTACTAAACCATGGTAACCAAAATTAATTAAATAAATACGTTTTGGTAAAAGATACAATTTGTTGTCATAGTGGCATAGTGGAGATAAAAAACACTATAATGTATTATTCTTTTTAAGGAGCATCTTAAGGCTAAGATTATATATTACAATGATATATCTTTTGAAAATTCGTATCAAATTACTCGATAACGAGGGAAGTGTCAAACTCGAGTTATGGTATGACCACTGTCACTTTAAATTATAACATGTACTTTTTATGATTTACTTTATCTGTATAATGACCAGTAGCTGGCGAATAAATTATTAGATGGAAAACCAATAAAAATGTTTTAAGTATTCGTTTGAGATGTCAATAATAAAATAGTATTTTTCTAAAGAAAATCAGATTACTTTTACAGTAATATAAAGAACATATGTATATTTAAAGTTTCTATACCTTTTTAACTTACTTTCTTGTACCAATCATTTCTTTTACTATTTGTATGGTAAAATGTATTGTGTAATGTCTTTTTAGCTACAAATATAGTTTTTTTTTCTACGAAATCAGCTTTTGCTTTATAGTCTACTTTGGTTTAAAGTAATAAAGTTTAAACCAATCGCAAAGAATATCAACTTCATTTAGGGTGTGTTATATTTTTAAAAAGAGAATGTAATATGCTTTTAAATTAATATAGACAGGTTGTTCCATTTAAAAAAAATGAGGTTAGATCCAATAGTGTGTGAATGTAAAAAAAAAACTTAATAGTTTTTGATTTGCACGAAAATAAGATTTTATATATGGTTTTTTAAGTATATCATGTACAGAATATTTTTATTGTATATTACTAAGTATATCTATACCGTCTCCTTGGCCTTCTTGTTTTAAGACCTCTAGTTATAAAAATGCATAAAACTGGAACTTCGCTTTAGTGTAATAAAAATGTAAAAGAGCAAATTTATTGAATATACTTACCTAATATTCGTCGGCTCTATACCAACCTTCAGATTTATTATTACATTTATTACTATGAAAATTCTAAAATATCCTTTTCCAGAGTTTAAATGGCAATAAATTTTGTAATTTATTTTTCCTTTGGAATATAAAATGAAACTTACTCTGTTTTAATAAGTTGCCTAATAATAAAATAGACTAATTCTTTAAATTTGAAAAGATATAAACAATTATATCTTTTACTACTTGCGTGCGCAAAGTACTTACTTTGCGCACGCATTTTCGTTCTGCATATTTGCCGAATTTATGGTCGATTTTTTAATGTATTAATAGCTTCTGGATGAAATAATATTAAAAAAAAGGGTTCTACATCTTCTTTTATAGTACTTTATTGAATTTTAGATACATTTGGCGCTTAGTAAATATCCCATATCAATTTTTCTTATTATCATTTTTAAAATTTTCCATGCACCATGTATTTCATAGACACCATGCTAAACAATGAAAAATCAAAGAATTTTTCTTGTTGCTGCAGCAACAAAGTACAAACATTTTCTAATGTCACGAAAGCTTCAGAAAATTTTGGTAAAAAGTTTAAAATAAGTTTTTAAGAATGGAGGAAGAATTGCCGCATTTTTAAAAGTCGCAAGTTGGCCAACTTAGAGCTCCGACGGCAAAATCAAAAGAAAAGTACGAGAAACTGTATAATTCATTTGAAACTTGGTGTGAAGAAAAAGGCGTTAGAAATTTAAAAGAGGAGGTACTTTTAGCCTATTTTCTCAAATTTAGTCCAAATACTTTATGGTCGAAATACTCCATGCTGCAAAGCGTTTTAAAAATCAAGAAAAATGTAGATATCGGTAATTTTTATAAGTTAGCAACATTTATTAAGAAACAAAATGTAGGCTTTTGGCCAAAAAAGTCAAGGATTTTTTCAAAAAAATAAATATCTCCATTAATGAATAAAGCACCCGATGAAATATTTCTTTTGATAAAAATTGCGACCATTTTCGGACTTGCTGGCGCCTGCAGACGAGAAGAACTTGCAAAAATAAAAACATCCGACATCGAGGACAAAGGCAACCTAATTGATGTGAAGATTCCAGACGCAAAACACTATACTCTAGATCTTTCGTCCTGTCTGAAGAGATCAACGACGAAAAGTATTTGTTTTTATGTCGGAAGTATACAGCATTACGGCCACGGACAACAGATTAACGGTTTTTCGTATATTTCAAATGAGAAATTTGCACACAACAATGCGTTGGGATCAATACATTTGGGAAGATGCCTTCTGAGGTAGCAGCATTTTTAAAGTTGCCGAATCCAGAGCTAAACCGGCCACAGCTTCCGGCGATCTTCTGCAACGTTACTTGCAAATTCAGAAAAGACTCATAGATGTAAAGCGGTTAGGCGGTTGAAATCGACAACGGTAGTCGAGGGATACATTGAAGAATCAACAGGCTACAAGTTTAATCTGCAACAAGCCAAAAACTCTCAAGAAGCCAGATGAAATGTCCTGTTCCACAGACGCTGTTCAATCAGCTAAAACACAAGATTTCGTCTTAACATCGAGCAGTGAACCATTATCGACCTTCCTAAGAAATCATTCGGTCATAAACCTTCAACATGCAACTAATTGTACTTTTAACATTAATATTGTAAATAATAATTAATAATAGTTTTTTTTGTATAATCAGTTAAAATAAAAATTTGATTATTAACTTTGGATTTTTAATTTTTACTGAAATATTCGTATATTTCTAATAATCATATTTTTTAATAAAACACTCGTAGAAAAAGTATTCGCAAGTAGAAAAAGTATTGTTCCTAATACTTGCGCAAAGTGACTTATTAGGAAAATAACTATTTTTGTGGTAATATGTCATGTGACCATTACTTTGATGGGGCGCCACAGGATTCTAAAAAGAACTAGGATACTAACTTTCATAAGCGTAGTATAATAAAAATGGGGCGATTCGCATACATATTTTTGGAAATAACTAGGCCTTACAGTGGCAACACTACAAAAATGGACAAATTTTATGTCATTTGTCAACTGTTATTGAGGTGATTTAGTCGATTTAATTTTGTTAATAGCAATGTAATATGTTTTTTTCTACCACTTTCTTAGAAAATACTGTTTTTAACCCCCGTAGAGAACAGCACTTTACCTCCCTGTTCCAGCATGCCAATTAATTTTTGATAAATTACATTATTATTTTCTATTTTGGCAAAAAATTAAATGATATTAATTTAGAAGATTCTAAAATGTCTTGCGGAATGCAGTCCATTTTTTAAATAAGTTTTTAAATTTGTGTTCTTTTTTAAACAAAAAAATAATTTTGACAATCTGTTTTAAAACGTCAATCATTATGTTGTAAAGAAGTTCCTTGCCAACGCCAGCCTCGTTAATGTGATTTTAAATCTTACGTTTAGGCTCCCATAGACCTCGTTCTTTTTAAGTACCTAGTTTTAATCGTGGCGATTAAAAGCGTCGATTAACATTGCCAGTTTGTGAGCGAAAACCGAACATAACACTGTCGGTAAAAATTTCTGGCTGAGCTTGAAATCTTGATCGTCGATTCGTCCGTCTTTATTTAAAAACAAAGTGTTTTGCAGAACGTTTTTAACTGTCATTCTTGTAACAAATAAACACGCTTTAATTTACGTTTTTCGGTGAAAGACTGCAGCTTTCGGCGGTTAAGATGGTTTAAAATTAAATTAAGTGTATGGAAAAAAAGTTTTAATCGTTCGACTGAGCAGTCATAATCTGCGATTAAGAAGGATAAAAAAGAACGATAGTCTGTGGGCCCTTTATACTTTAACAAGTTTTTAATAAACGGGTTTAACGAAACAATCAAAACCATAATTTAATTTATGTTTTACCTATCTATTATTGATCTATACCTTAGAAACGAAATATGTTATGATAGCAATAATACCTGCTATCACACCTAGGGCATTATAAGCGGGCATTATGATAATGCCCGCCTATAATGCCCTAATGCGCTAATATGGAAATTTTATTGCTTATCCAATTTTATTTCTCTCACAATAAAGAAACAAGTTTATACAAAAAATAATTTTTTCTTTAAACAATACCAAAAATTAAACTTTATTTCCAAAATAAAAATTACAATTTTGAAATGTCCCGGAAAATGTAGCTGATCCCACTATAGAATTGTGGTGTTTTTTGTGATGGTAGCAGCGGTGGTAGCACTAACGCTATTTTGTATAGAAAGAACAGTCCATTAAAGAATTTTCAATAGTCGATACGGAATTAACTCTGGAATTAACTGAATTGGCAATCATTTTGGCTACTTTGTTTTTGGATAAAATACTTTCTTCTATATATCCTTCAGCTACTGAAGAGCTTTTCCATTTCCCATGTTGTTTTAGCGTTTCAAACGAAGCACCTGCCTCAACAAGTAAGTGACGATGTGCGACGCAAACAGTGGCCGGTGTAAGCTTCTGCATTATCCAGTTTTAAAAAATTTTGCGATCAATGTTGGGACGCTTCCTATGGTATTTTTCCAATGACATTTTGACCAACTCATCTCGTCTTAAACCTCCAAAAACATCCATTACCAATATGACTTTGTGTACCAAGTAGATATCATTAGGAGCCTTCTTAATAAATTTTAATATTTGTTCTCCTTCCAAAACTTTAGACTTAACTTTTAAAAAAGATATGAGACGATGGTATTGCGAAATGTCTATATTTTCATAGACCATCAACGTAGACCTTAGGGTGGAATACTTGGTCCAGAGAGAGTTCGGACTGTATTTTTCCGACTAAAAATAATAAAGTTTGTTAAACATATGCATTAAAATAAAATCAATAACTTACCAGTTCCTGGAAATATGCCATTAAAAAACGTTTTCGGTTATTTGAAGAATTGCGTTGCATCTTTCCAAATACCAAATATACATACTCCCGATCATACTGTTGCCTTGATTTAACTGGCAAAAGATTTTCGGTCGCTTTTATGGCCTTTTCTCTTATATTTTGTGGAATTTCTTCCATTTGAGCAAATCATTAAATAAAAAATGCCAACTGACTAACTGACAGAAACACTCAAAGTCAAACTTAACACCAGTCATTATCTACTTACGTATACAGGTACAGGTGCAACTTATTTTTGATATTGCGAATAAATAATGTAATTAGTCATTGAAAAACTCTTTTGGGTAAAACATATAGCATTGTATGCACACACGGTTTACTGGACTATAATGCCCATCAGGTCGAAATCTAGCCCTCGGCCAGAGGCCCTGGGCTATTTCGACCTTCAGGACATTATAGTCCCAGTAACGCCCTTGATACATAAATAGCTATATAGAGCATTAAATTGAAAAATAATTTTTGCAAATTTAAATAAAAGTTGTAGAAAGGATTATATATGTCATAGTAAAAGGTCAATAGGCAGTCTCCTTGCGGAATGACTAGTTTATTCCAGGTTTGACCAAAGCTTTTGGACTAACCCCGAAATAAATTTCAATTTCGGGCTTTTACTAAGGTACTTTTAGTCAAACCTAGAAGTTCCTAACTTTTCAGTCAAACGTCGAAAGTAAAATAATCTGTTTCGGTCTTTGCCTAGTCGATTCTAGAAGCGACTGGAAGTCTCGGTCAAACGTCGACTGTACTTGTAACATGTTTAAATGAGTTTATACTTGCGGTTAGTTGTGGTTAGTTGTGCTTAGTTGTGGTTAGTTGTAAATGTAAGAGATCTGACGTATCGTGCAATTCTAAATATTATAATGCCTCACCATGTCTGAATAAAGACTATTTTTTTTATTTTAACTATGACAATATAACAACAATAAACATTAAAATAAAAAAATCGTTCTATAACATCTGATTTAACAAACTAAGACTTCTAATACATAATTCAAGTTTGACTGGTCAAACCCCGATTTCATAAAACTTCATTTGTTTGGGCTTTGACTAAGACTTTAAGTCAGACCTGAGGATTGACGAGTCAAACCTAGGAACGCCGAAGCTTCGAGGATTGACTATAACATATACATTCCTCTAGATTAAAGTGCATTTTCTTCCTTGGATTTTAATGCCCTCCGTTTCGCGTCGTGCATCAAATTATCCGCTGAAGGAAAAGAGGCACTTTCCTTCCTTCTTATGAAAATAACTATTATCTTGTTGCCGGTTTATATATTTTGCAAAAGCAAAAGGTTTTTACTGCCTTGAGCCCTATTTTGTGTATTTATGCAGTCTTTACAACCTAGATTTTTTGGTTTTCTTACCATAAACATTTTGTCACTACTTTGCAGGGAATACGATCCGAACTATTACCTCAAATTTATAAACATCCATAAATGGATGCATTAAACGCCATAATTTAACTTGCGAACGGGAACTGCAACAGCAGCGCAAAGGAAATGTCAAGTTTTTTAATTTGACCTTTATTGTTATATAGAAACTTGTATTTAAAGTTTAATTATTTAATACTATTTACTGACAGATAAGAGGTGGCACGCCAATGGCGTGCGGGAATTGCACTGAATCATGAATTATTTTTTTAATGCAAAAACCTTACATCAACCAAAAAAAAATCAGGTGACTAGATTTGCTTAGGAAGAAATGACGATTTCAAAAATAATGCTTACTTTAAGAAAAAGCAGTGGCGTATCACTTTTTTCTTTTAAATGATTCAGTACAGATACTGCACGAACGTCACTGGCAAGAATAAAATATTATGTTCTACACCAGAAAATACCTTGTATGCATAATGCGTAAAACGTTTTACAAGTATATAAGCCGAGTCAGACCAAATTTATTATTAAAAATCCAACATACTGAACTACAATATATTTAATCCATTAAGTTGCTTATTTGGCGGTAAAGGGCTTAAAACTTAACTTTTCTATTTTAAAATTTGACCCAAAATGTTTCTACGTAAACCGAGAAGCAATTAAATATCTTGCTTATCTGAAGTTCATAGTAGCTGGACCGCGATAGCGATGCACCGATTGTCGTATGAAGAAAACGCTGGACGCATTTTTACTCGTATGACAAAGATGAAATAATGGGTTATCTTTTTTTGATACTCAAGCAATATTTAACTTGGAAAACTGCTTGCGCGTATATAACCAAGAGCTAAGATTTTATGAACTCTTGTCCTTGATATTTAAAATTTTCTAGTTTATTCATAAAATAATATGATTATGTTTTAAAATTTCTACTGTAAGAATTTTTGCTCGGTTGATGATTTTAGAAGAAGCAATGCTTCCCTTGCTTTCATGAACAGCTCTCCCCTGTAAAACAATAACTTGTTTTTTTGAGTATAAAAATTTCTATGTCAATAAGTAAATTTTGGCAGCTAGAAATATTATATGTAAAAATAATGTTAAATGTAATATTTATTTTTGCCATATTAATGAATCAACACATAAAGTAGGAGGGTTCTGTAAAATTTATTGTATCTACCTATAATTACTTCTTTTATAAATTGTATATTATGCTTTTTTGTCTTAAAGATTATTGGTTTGCTTTTATTTAACTCTGTTTTTTAATTTTAAAGAACTTTCAGTATTTGAACCTAAATTGATTTTTTTCCTTTACAAAATGAGTATTTGTTTCCAAAGACAAACTTCAATTACTTAACTCTCTGAACTTTCTTAAAAGCTTAAGAAAAGTATTGTGTTCGGACCAACTGCAGTGTTTTGTAGTTGTGCAATCTAAAGATCATACAAAATTTATGAGATTTAGCTTAATGTCAAGAATAAAACAACTTGATAATATTATTCTTTTTATTACAAATAAACAGAAGATTTAATTTAATGTCAGGAATAAAGCAACTTGATAATATTATTCCTTTTATTACAAATCAACAGAGAACTCTGATTTTTTAGGATTTTGCAACGTAAGTAGTTTTATGAACTAAATAACTGAATGATAAAAGTGGCTGGAAGAAATTTATTTTCACGGCAACCCACTGTTCTGCTTAGTAAAACAAAATTTAGTCTCTAATTATGCATATATTTATTTTTTAGGTCTTTGCTTTAAACATACTTTAATTAAAGTAATTTAAAAATTGCGAAAAGTGATACAACATTATTTGCATTATTTTTTTTTGCCTAGTCGTCAAAACCAAAAGGTCAATAATTTTTCTAATTGAGAATATTTTTGACAGCAATGTTTCTGCAAAGTGTAAGATATTTAGTATCTAAAATTTTTTTGTATGCACTACTAGAAATATATACTATCTTACCACTCCTATAATATTACATATTTTAGTGTTTTTTTATATTCTGCTAGTGGTAGGTTATCAAAGAGGTTGCCAATTTCATTTTATTTATTTTTTTTTAAATTTAGATTTAACGTGCCTCGACTGCTATGGTCATTGGCACAATAACAATATTAATTTCAAGAAATCAGTACATGTGAGATATTTAACAATTGAATATAGATTACTTTAAGCATATTCTATGTTAGTTTGACTAAACTAAATATGATGGTACATATTAATGTCCTTTAAAAAAGCTATAACATCTTTATACTTTGCAGGAGCACATAGGTTTTCTTTCAGGTCTCTACTGAGGTTGTGTTTGCGACGAAACTCATCGTGTTGTGGGCATTCTGAGAAGATGTGCTGTACGGTGAGTGTTCTGTTGCAGAAGTCACAAACAGGAGGGTTACCAGATTCCATTAAATAACTATGTGTCTTGCGGGTGTGTCCGATTCTTAATCTTCGCATTATTATTCTGTCTTTTCTCTTCAGGAATGGCATATCAAATGGGGTGATTGTAGGCTGAATTGAATAAAGTTTAGTGTTTGAGTGATTCCAAAGGTTTTGCCATTTGCTTTTAACCGATTGTCCTATTCGATTTTTAAGATCGTTCTTAAGCTGGATTTCTTCAGTTGCTAAGTTCTGTGCCAAGGCACCTTTGGCAGCTTGGTCAGCCATTTCGTTACCCAGAATACCTACATGTGATGGTATCCAGACTATGGTTATTGAAATTCCTCGGTTAGCAAGATCTTGACAAGTATCATGTATGTTTTGGGCTAGCGGATGTTTGGTGTATATGTTACTAATACTGTGTATAGATGAAAGAGAGTCAGTGCATACTGCGATTTTCTTGTTTGAGCCGGTAATCGATTTGAGTGCTGAAAGTATTCCGAATAATTCTCCAGTATGAATACTGCAGTAATTGGGAAGTCGGTAGCTGGAAACAATTGTGTTTATTGTGGTAACTGAGCAACTTACGCCATTATCATCTTTCGAAGCGTCTGTTTATAAAATATGTTCCATTTCATCTGAATTGATTAGTTCCAAAAATAATTGTCTGAAGATGGAGTTTGGAGTTTCTTGTTTATTGTATTTACTTAAAGATTTGTTGATAAATGGCAAGCTTTGGTCCATGGAGGTCTGGTTGAAATGGGATTGGAAAATGTAAGGTTGAGGTTAATGTCGCCTATTAGGCTGTGTAGCATTTTGGGAACAAAATATGGACTTCTTGTCATATGGTTTGCATGTTGATGGGTTGCACTGAAAATATTAAAGATGGGATTGTTGGGGTTAGCAGAAACTCTAGCAGCGTACGATAGCAGAAGGTATTCTCTTCTTTATTGTAGATATTGTTACGGTCTTTTAAAATATGTGTTGAGTTTATAGAATTGTAGTAAGTTAAAGTTGTTTAATTTAAGTTACTAATTCAGTTAAATGAATTACTTTAATTTTTCCCCATTCTCACGACCATTTTAAGGGGTTCTGAGGAATACTTTTTATATGATTTTTTTTTCAAATTTTAAATTGGAATACCTGGAAAAAGTTGCCTTATATATAAATGTATTATTACCCCTTATAATGAAAGTTCTAGCTAAACAGCTTGAGCCCCCGCTAGAGACGTAAAAGTTTATTTTTTCATAAAAATTAAATTTCACGTCCTGGCGGGCTCAAGCTGTTGAGCTTTAACTTTCAAATTAAGAGGTATTATTACTCTTTATATAAGGCAACTTTTGCCAGCTATTCCAATTCAAAATTCGAAAAAAATATTTAAAAAGTGTTCCACCTAGTGATATCTCAACAGGCATCTGTAATTAAATTTATTATATTGTTTTTATTTATTAAGAACGAAACGATTTTGTATAGTATTCTTGCAACTGGTTATCATGTGAAGATAAGCTTGTTTACATAGAGGTTTAAATTAAAAAAAACGTTAGACTTTATCCAAAGATAATTGTAGTTAGTGATAACTACAATTTTCTTTGCTTTAACTGAATATTGGCTTTGTGTGTTTTGATATTTTAGGTATCTATTTTACCTTTTCTATTCTTATTTAAATTACAAATTTACATGTAAAATAAATTAATTTTACTGTTATTAAAACTAAATAAGAAAATGTTTTTATTACCTCATATTAAAAAAATTAGGCTAACCAATTAATAGGCTGTCCCATTAAGAAAATTTTAGTTTTATGTCGAATCTTTAAGTTTTATGTTTTAAAATTTAAAAAAACTAAACTGCTGCTTAATTCAACTGGACATTTTTTTTGCAAATTTCAAATCGTTATTACGCTTAAAAAAAAGTAAAAAAAAAACAAAATGCGTTTTTTACAATTTTGTAGGAAACTTTTCTGGGGAAATTTAATTTTATAAATAGTTTTTTTATTCTAAAGGGTGCAAATAATCTTTTTTTCACAAAAACTTTTTCAAAAGCGACAATCTGCAAGAAAATATTTTTGTTTCTTAATTTTAGGTTATTATATAGTAGTCCATTCAGATTTTTGATATCTTCTTCCTTTTTAAAGATATTTTTTTTCATAAATTGTTTTTTAATATTGCTCTCCCTGTATTTAACGATTATCGCGGCGGTTATTTTTTTCAAATGATATTTAATAATTATAAGTATTCTCTTAATGGCCAGTTTAAATATCATTTTGGAAAAATTTAATAACGCGTCAGTAACACCGCAAAAGTCATTAAATTTTATTTTGGTAAATAATCACTTCCTTAATTTTGTGTGAGCGGTACATATTTTATATTTAGAATTAAAATTTATTTTACAACTTTAACATAACAGTCTTTTTACATTAAATTATACAGGCTATTCCATTAAAAAAAATAGGTTAGGTCCAATTACTTTTTTACCTGACCCCATATACTTATTCTGAAAACAGCAGAATATTTAACAATCATTGTAAATAAACTTTTGTATAAAATATTTTTCTGCATCTTTTAACAAAGAATACATATAATGTCATTGTTGATTTTCCCCGTATCTTTTAAGCAAGCAAAAGTTTTTAAATTTTGATTTTGCTATTTTAAGTTTGACTCAAAAAGAGCACATGGTGCCTATATTAATTTTTTGATAGCACTTACAATTACCAAGATACCCTATAAAAGTATCGAAATCCTGTACAATAGAGCATTAAGAAAATAATCATACCTACGCCATTCAGAAATTAAGAAAATAATCATACCTACGCAATCATAACTTGATTGTGAAGGTATTGTCAATATTTTTTAAAAATTTGTAAAAAAACTTGAAATATTAAATACAGAATATGTACCGCTTACGAAAACATTAAGAAGTTTAATGACTTTTGCGGCGCTACTGACGCGTTATTGATTTTTTCCGAATTAAATTACACTAATTAATAAATATGTAAAATTATCTGAAAAAATTAACCGCTGCGATAAAACGTTAAACAAAGAAAAAATATTAAATAAAAATAATTTTTTTCAAAATAAAATATATCTTGAACAGCGGAGTAGATATTGCAAATCTGAAAAACTTGTTATTTAGAAATGGACTTCTGAATAACACCATACGAGGTAAGTTTGAAAAGTCCGTGCAAAAATGAAAACTACTTACTTGTTTGGGGTAAACCTTTTTTATTTTTCTACAAAGTCTCCTTTTAGGCTTATACACTTCGTCCAACGATGTTCCAGTTTGTTGATCCCTTCCAAATAATAGGATTTGTCCAAGTCTGCAAAATATCGATCAGTGTGTGGCAATCACTTCCTCGTTTGAATAGAATCTTTGTTCAGCCAGCCATTTCTTCAAATTGGGGAACAAATAGTAGTCCGAGGGAGCCAAGTCTGGAAAATAGAGGGGATGTAAAACGAGTTGGAATCCTATTTCCATTAATTTTGCGACCACAACTGCTGAGGTGTGTGCTGGTGCGTTGTCGTGATGGAAAAGGACTTTCTTGTGGGCCAATCGTAAGCGTTTTTCTTGCAGCTCGTTTTTCAAACGGTCCAATAATGATGAATAATATGTACCTGTAATAGTTTTACCCTTTTCCAGTTAGTCGATGAGCATTATCCCCTGCGAATTCCAAAAGACAGTCGCCATAACCTTTTTGGTCAAAGGAACGGTCTTCGCCTTTTTTGGTGCAGATTTCTCCTTGGTAACCCATTGCTTAGATTGTTGTTTGGTCTCAGGAGTATAGTAATGAATCCATGTTTCATCCAGAGTGACGAAACGACGCATAAAGTCCTCCGGATTCTTCTGGAACAGCTGCAAATCATCCTTGCAACACTTCACACGATTCCGTTTTTGGTCAGGCGTTAGCAATCGTGGCACCCATCTTGCGGATAGCTTTCTCATGTCCAAATGTTCATGTAAAATATTATGTACCCGTTCAGTCCAGATGTCCACAGCACTAGCAATCTTACGTACCTTAACTCTTCTGTCATCCATCACCATATCATGGATTTGATCAATGATTTCTGGAGTCGTGACCTCCACAGGCCGTCCAGAACGTTCACCGTCACTTGTGCTCATATGGCCAGTCCGAAAATTTTGAAACCACTTGAAACTGTTCTAATCGAAGGTAAAGTAATGTTTAATCACCACACGAAATTCTTTTTCGTCTATTTCTTGAAAATCACTCGACTTCTTGATTCACACGAATGCCAAACACAAAGAAATAGACCAATATGGCTGACATTTGGTATGCGTTCATTTAACAGATGCTACTAACTAAGCATGACCCTCCTCCTATACCTAATTAAAAAACAAAAAATATATTCTTAACACAATTTTTGTAAAAGATTTTTTTCTTTTTCAGCCTGCAGAAGAAAAGGAAAGAGTTTTAAAAAATTGTAATACCTTTTTTTTATTAAAGTTACCCACAAAACGGTAGACACTGCATTTTATTTTTTATATATTTTTTAAAAAGTAATGACGATTTGGAATTTACACAAAAAATGTCCAGTTGCAGTTAAATTGAGCAACAATTTATATTACACCTAACAGTTCTTATTTTTAAATACCAAAACAAGATATGTTTTATTACTGCTCAACTTTTAAGGAGATCCAATATTTCTTTGAAATGGGTTTGGTTTCAAATATAATAATAAATTTCTTAACAAAAAAGTAATAAGGAAACTACAAAACGGGCTAAAATTCGAAAAGACGACTTGTTTCGGCATGTTATACCCGTGTCACGTAAAGAAGTTACGTGTACAAATTTAAAAGTCCTACTTAAGCCCGGAACGGTTGACCCTAAAAAAGCTACAGAACTGGAACAATACAAGGCACGTGAAACGAAAACGGGATTAACAAAAATAAAGGACCAAACTTGAAAGTTACACCTGTAAACATTTTAATAAAAGTTCAGTTATTTAACAAAACTTAAACATAAAAATTGTTTAATGATCGAAAATTAGTAGTTTTGGTTAGTTTATTTACATTTTATGGTTGTACTAGGTTAGTAAAAATTAGTGCAACGCATAAATATTATTAAAAAGTATGAAAGCTACGTTTAATAACTTGATATCTAGGGATTCTTAATTTTAGAATTGGAAAGAAAATATTCACACTGTTTCTGGATTTCCCGTTTTGCGCTACACGTAATCTTATGTTTATTTTAAGTAGAGTGTCCAGTTTACTTTTGTTTTAATGAATTAAGCCTGACAAATTTTGTAAGTTTTTAAATTTTGAAAATTCTATTCCTGCACTTGCTAAGATATGGCACATTTTGGTAAAATCTGGCAGCAGTGCCGATATCACTTTTCAATTGCGCATGCTTAAAATATATCGAATTTTGTATGCCCAACTTAAGAGGTTTTAAAGATTTATGCTGCAGTATGCCAAATATTAGCAACTAGAAACTTACTAAGTCCAATTCATTGCAATCAAGATAAATGGGACGTTTCATTTAAGATAACCTTCGAGCATATAGAGGCAGTCTTGCTGCTTTGCCGTGCAAAGAAGAGTGTGAGATAGAAAGAAGAAAGAAAGTATAACCTTTCTCTCTCGGTTCAACGTACTGACTGGTCGACAGAAAGAGGACGACAAATCGGCAGGGGTTTAAACCCCTCCTACCAACGAATCAGCACGTTGGAGTGAAAAAGAAAGGTAATATTAAAAAGTACTGGTTGAGAACACACCAAAAGAACCAATAGCGCTTTGGTTTTGGTCCCATAGTATAGAGACTGAGTCTGCTCAGTGCTTTTAATCTCTTTGAACTAGCAAATCGCCGGAAACAGAAAAAAAAAACCAAAAAATCTAAACATTTATCCTTGTTTTGGTTGCAACTCCGAAATAAATTCAAGGTAATGCAGAAATCTCTTTTCCACGAGCGTGCGGAAAAGTCCACTTTTCCGCACGCATTTGAGTGCGCAAAGTTGCACTTTTCCGCACGGCGTGCGGAAACGTGAACTTTTCTGCACGCCGTGCGGAAAAGTAAAACTACTCTAAAATCTTACAGGTAAGCAAGATTTATATGTATTTTAGTAATTGTAGGCTATTTCATGCAATATACGAAGCCATTGCAAGTTTTAGTTTATTCTATTTTTTGTTTGTTACTTCTTAATTTTCAATATTTCAACTAAAACACAAAAAAACATTTTTTAATTACCCTGTATAATAATAATAAATGATTATGACAAGTCAAGCAACAATATGTAATCTTGGTGATTTTAACACATGTCAGATTTTTTCTTCGTTTCCATATGAACAAGCAATTGCACAAATGAATTTCAATACAAACAAGCATTTTTAATGAAAAGGCGTCATAGTATCTTTTTTTAATTAAATAAAAATCCGACAAAAATAATTATTTAAAATGAGTAGTTTCGATGAGGAGCTACCAGATTCTATCCTGGATGCAGCAAATACCGTAAGTTTGAATTTATTACCAGCAAAATCTCGTGAAAAATATGAGAATCAATATAGTTATTTCGAAAACTGGTGCTCCAGCAAGGGGACAAAAAGTATTAAAGAAGAAGTGTTCTTGGCCTATTTTGCGGATTTGCAAAAAACATATAAACCTAATACTTTATGGAGTAAGTACTTGTTAAAATGTGTCGTCAAAAAAAAGTGAAAAGGAACCTTTGATTTAAGTTCATATTTCCAAGCTAACATCACTACTTAAACACCAAAACGTGGGATACCGGCCAAAAAAATCAAAAACTTTCAGCAAAGAAGATAGTTTCAAGATTCATGAAAGAAGCACTTTCTGATAATATTTACCTTCTAATTTTAAAGTTGCTACAATTTTTGGATTAGCCGGTGCTTGTAGGAGAGTGAACTTACAAAAATAATGATTGATGACATACAAGATAATGAAAATTTGATAGTGGTGAAATTCCTGACAGTAAAAATAACACTTCCAGAATCTTTGTAGTGTCCGATGAAACAAATAACGGACTTTATCTGCAATTGTATCGTAAATATGCAAATTTGCGAAAACCACATACCCCACACAGACGTTTTTTTGTCCAGTATAAACAAGGAGCATGCAGTACGCAATGTGTGGGAATAAATTTAATAGGTAAAATGCCTTCAGAAATTGCTGCATACCTCAAATTAAAAAATCCAGAAGAGTACGCTGGACATAGTTTTCGTCGATTCTCTGCGACTATGTTAGCAGATTCTGGAGAAGGAATTACCAATGTCAAGCGACTTGGGGGCTGGAAATCAACGGTTTCCGCACTTGACTGCTTGCCCGAACTCCGCTTCGCGTCCTTCGGGCAATGGCAATCGCGTGCGAAAAGTATCACTTTGCGCACTTGTTAGGAAACATAACTATTACGGGACCATCCATTATCACTCTATTAAAGCACCTAAAATCTTATTAATTTTAATGCTTCCAAGGTCCAAACATGTTGACTTAAGAAAATCAGCCAATTTTCATCCTCTACATATTAGCGCCTAATGCCGCATAACAAAGAACCATTTAATCCTGTAAGCATTATTTCTAAGAATGACCTTATATCACTCTAAGAAAGCTTAAATAGTTCTTTTAAGCCAGAGATTACTTTTTCTCTTCTAACTTGTATGTATGTATCCCAAATAACATCGAATATGACATCTTTAATGGCTTTTTCGAAAACTCTTAGTATTTGAAATTTCATCCAAATTACAGCTATTTATTTGCCTTAATAATAAGGCCACTCTCATCATCAACTTTCCACCTTTTATATGATTTTTTGACATCATCTCTGAAAAGTTAAAGAGTATAATTCCTTTAATTCTTCCTCAAAAAATAAAAATTGCAGTTATTAGGTGCAGTAGTTAATATCCAATACTCGCTTTATTTTGCTAGTAAGCTTTCGGCGCTTAATAAACAATAGAAACAAGAGGAGAATTATTCAAGTCCAGCAGTTACGAGACTTGAACGTAGGAATGATTAATGAATTTAAATGCAATTTAAATTGCGTCGCCTCGGTTTTCTCTCTGCTCTGGTTACAGCATTTAAGGTCTCGATTGGAGTAACAAATACTATTAAGATTAATAACGTTTTCAGATTTTACAAGGTTCAATTACTACTTACTGAAGTCATAAATTAAACAGCTTAAACCGGGGTGCCATATTTGTCTTGTTTTATCTTAATTGTCATAAATTTATAAAGTCTTTTGTGTACTTTTTTCTTACTTTAAAGTTATTGTTTGCTTATTATTAATTTTTGTTATTTTAAGATCTTCTATTGTTTTTTTTTTTTACTGTAAAGATGTTTATTATTTTTTTGGTTTAATATTTATTTTCACTATTTGAAGACTTTAACGAAATAATTGTTTTAATCTTTAAAAAACGGCAATGGCAAATAATATTGGTCTACAATTAGAAAAATAGAAAAAATTACCTTTAAATAAATTCATAATTAATTATACGGAGTATTTAGAAAAAAACTCGTCTTACAATTTTACCTTAAAATATATTACTTTTTTAAATAAAAATACCATACAATATTACATTATCTTACAAGAAAGTAAAAAACCTTTTTTTTTAATGTGTAATATACCAAAAGTTATTACCCTTTTGTATAATTTTAATATTTTTTATTATAGACTTTTGCATGTTTGATAAAAAGTAAAACAAATTAGGTACTGGGCGTAACACTGTGCGTGTAGCGCGGTAGACCCTTCTGTCGGAAAAACTTCAGGGATATTTGATAATTAGATGATTTTTTCTACTCCGGCTATAAAAACACCAATAAACACACGGGAAACACGACCTAAAAAACCTAATTTCATTCACCTGTGTAAAAATTTTTAAACGGTTTACACTATGTTAAAAATATGGCCTACTTGATATTTTACTTATACATCGATATCTTTGATGTAAAAGGAGGCTTCAAAGCGTCAACACACGTATGGTAAACCTAGAGCGAGAAGGCGATGGTTTTCAGTTGCTGGGTTACCTAAAGTCACGCCTGGTTCACAGGGAAGGGCTTATCCATCCCGAACAAACAGGTGCTTAGGAGGGTATCCCTGAATCCAACAGAAGGCGCACAGAACCGCTTTCATAGGAAAAAGGGTTTCTGGCTTTAAACAGAAAATGGGTAAAACCGGTTTCATAGGGATAGGCCAAAGATACGGCCTCAGAAGAAAGATCTGGTTCCTGTAACAAGGACCTGGTAGCTACCCACGTCACTATACCGAGAGAGGAGGGCATGACGGATTTAATCGTCTGCGCGTCAACTTTTCAGGAGACAGGGACACCAGAAGACATATTGTGCCAGTGTCCGGTAGCGGCACGAGTAAGGGGAGATGTAAGAACTCTCTACTAATTTTACATCGGATTCATTAGAAGTCTGATCCTATGGGGAAGAATATAAACAGGTGTGCGTCACAATAGACCGAGCGGTCGCGGTGGAGGGCATTAAAACTCCACTCACTTTAAACCTAACCTAACCTACCTTTTATTTGTTTTCCATTTTTTATTAAAATAACGTATAATTTCGATATAAGGTACTGGCAAAAATTTATTTTAATGGTACGTCAAAGTACTAAAATAGTGTACAACTCTTTTAAAAAGCATTTATCTCACACTCATGTCACTTATGACCAAACGATTATGATTTATGACCAAACT